>PVJX010007024.1:0-73557 GCA_004027295.1 Dolichotis patagonum | reverse complement strand
ATAATCACCTCCACAACTTCTTTTACAACAATAAAGTTCTTAGTGTATTCAAAAGATACAGTATCTTATTATCACATATTTTATCACATATCATATTATCACATATTTTTATGATGGCATCTATTGGATAAAGCAAGATATCTCTGTGCTTAAAAGTAGGGTATTTTTTATTAAGACAGTGTTTGAAAAGATCTAAAATCAATGGTTAATAAGACCCTTAATACATCCCATCCTGAAACATACATTATTTTTAAAGATGGGATGGTCTTAAATTTTTCCTGAGTCTATGGAAAGTGCACTATTTATTTCCTAGGTGTCTCCTCTATGAATTTTTATTGTTCTTCCAGAATAATGAAACATGTATTTTATAGATAATAAACTTTATTTTTGCCTTCAGCTGGATTATCTTCAAAGTATTAAGTGTTTGCTGCAGAGACAAATAATACTTCTCATTTCAAAAGTAAAATTTAATTACAAATACTACATAGGGAGCACATGGAAAAAATTCTAAAAAACATATGAATTTACTTTTTGTTATTCAAGAATTGCCTACCATGTTTACTGAAACATACTTATTAAACTAACAACATTTAAATACATGTGGGTGAAATTGATCAAGTTTGCAGACTGCCCAGAAACCAGCTACGGATTCAGTTTTCTCCATCAACTAAAACTATACCTTTGCCAATTTAGATAAGAGAGTAGAAATGATCAACTGAATTCTCTTCTGGGAGAAGACTTTAAGACTTGGAATTAGAAATTGATCCCCTTTCCCCTTTTGCATCATCTTATTCATTCCAAAATTTCATTGACTCTGCCTCATTTAACGTAAGGGCGCAGTAGTGCATATAACTTCACAATTCCTTCAAGATATTCATCAAAGAAACAGTGCTCTTGTAGTTTCTCTGACTTTTGAAAAGTTTAATTTTCTAGTTGGATCAGAAAAACGTGATATGTGATTTCTAACTCTCTAGTTTGCATCCCTCACCGACTGCAGTCATAGTGTTCCACAGGATTGAGATAGCAGGTCCTAGTGTAGATCACTATGTCATGGAGTTGAATTTCAAGTGCCAGCAAGTCCACAGTGCTCCTCAAGGCTACAGAGATTCTAACTATATTTGCATTTCAGAAAGTGACAGGTGGAGGAAATATCAGGTAGCTGGAACATTGATTTGAGAAAAAATAGTTCTTACACTTTTATAAGCATGAGAATCAATCACATAGTCTAGGAAGGAAAAGGGTGAGCAAGCAAGGGTTGCTAGTTCCTTTTCAGAATACAGTATTGGAAAGATTTTGCAAGCAGAGGGAAGAAGATTAATTTCCTAAGCTAACAGAAATGGTAGGCTCCTTGCATGTAAGGTTAATAAATGTAAGGAAGAGAGAAAAGTGTCACATATTGGGAATTCAGGATGGGCAAGCACGGTTTAGTGTTCTCTTTTCTCTACTATATGTAATGTCATGATATTGTGCTTTCTTTTGTCCCTTAGGACATTAAAACAAAGGGTAACTAGGCTAGATTGGTGTTATTGCAGAAGCTGGGCTGAGTCTAAGGAGAACTCAAATGAACCTTTGGACTGGAAGACTCTTACACACTTCCTTTTATTCATCTTAAACATTAAAGATATTTGATCTCTCCCATTCATTGATCATTAGCTAAGATATGTACAAATGCCCAAATGGATGAATGGATACAGACAGCGTGGTTTTTATACGCACAATGGTTTACTATCCAGTCTTTGAAAAGGAGATCCTGCCACTTACAACATGGAGGAACATAGAGAATTTTATCTAAAATAAGCCAGACATAGAAAGAAAAATGTGGTGCCATGTTGGAACTTAGGGTGCTGAGCCAACCCGCAACTAGCCTGCCACCCTGGTAAGTGACTGTGGTCTGGCAAGCCACGGCCACCCCAGGGCAGGGAAACAAGAAGCAACAGCATCTCCTGAGATCCATGCCATGTTGGAACTTAGGGCCCTGAGCCAACCAGTAACCAGCCTGCTGCCTACCGGAGCACGGGCTTAGAATAAAACATGCCATACACCCCCACCCCCACAAACAATTGGGATCCAGGGATCTGGGTATCTCTTGGGAGGTGACCATATGTGGTACAGCAAGTGGGGGGAGTTTCCTTCTACTATCTCTGAAGGCAGATATTTTTATCACTGTTTTGCTTTGTCCTGATTAATGGTATTGCTCTATTCAATATTCTGTTTTGATGTGTTCTATAATGTTGTGTATCTCTTTTGATTTTGCTGTACCTAATAGAAGAACAACTATTGTTAAGATAATGAGATATACAATGGTGCCTATTATTGTTGTCCTGGTGACCTGCTGTGATGTTCTGTGCCAATTTCACTATGCTGTCTCAATTGCTTTTATTCCATCTTGTTTTTTTGTATACTACTACCTCCAAGTTAATGAAAATTAAATAAAAATAAAACAATAGAACATGAGAAAACAAGGTAACAAAATACCTCCAAAAACTCCCAACTCCATCAAAGCTGATCCATGTGACATGGATGATGAGAAACTCAAAAACAAAACAACAGAATTATATAAAGTGATTAAAAAGGAAACAACAACAACAAAACCAATCAATAAGGTACTGATCAAGCTGAAACATGATATAACTAAACAGATAATGTACTTAAATAGCAAAAGGAGGAAAAGAAAATGCACTAAAGGATATAACTGCATGTATGTTTAAGTGTATGGGATTGAGAACCATATTACCAAGTTTATGTTGGATCATTGAACAGAACTGTTTGCAGCCTCACTGTTTGTTTACTTTGTACGCCTTAATTTTGTAACATGAACAACAATTTCTAAGAAGACAATATGTAATTTATCAAGTAGGGATTTCTTACTTTTTTTTTAAATTTTGTATTATTTCTACCCTTTTTTCTGTTTTGTTTTTTTTTCTCTTTAAATAAAATTAAAAAAAAAGAAAAATGTGTCATGACCTCATTTATATGTGGAATTTAAAAAAATATAATACACAAATATAAACCATGAAAACTTGAATAAGAGAGACACAATAAAGAAGTAGTTGTCAGAAGTGAGGGAAATGAGAAGATGGAGGTCAAAGGATACAGAGTTTTAACTACATATGATGAATAAGTCTAATAACATGACCAACACCAAGACAATTATATTTATTAACATTGTTTTGTACACTGATAATTTGCTAAGAGAATAGCTTTTAATTTTACTATAAAAAGTAGCTATATGAGAGTGCATTTTCTAATTTACTTGATTGTAGTAATCTTCACTCTGTGTATATCAAAACAACATATATATTAAATATACACAATGTCATAATGAGACAAACATGAATTAATGTTGATATTTACTACTATAAATCATACTCATAAGGTTCATTGTATCCATCCCCCTTGCTGATTTGTAACCTGTTTCTTTGATGGTAAGAAATTAGCTGCTGTTATATACAATAGTTTGCAGCACAGTTGAATACTTTTTAACTCATACCCTTTTGTTAAAAAACACCAAATAGTGTCAGATATGATGAAAGCTTCTTTTGCCTTTATCTTTACAATATTGAATCAGCTCCATATTTTCCTAATTCCGTTCAGTGAAGTTACATGACATATCTGTTACACTTTGCATTTAACTTTTATCTTGGTTGTTTTTCATTTTAAAATTTCAAACAGTTAAGTTCATTCTTTATCTATTTGTACAAATGCATTGACTTCTGTGTACATCACCACACTGTCACAAAGAATCTCTGCATCATGCTGTATAACACTTCTTTGGTCCTTGTAAAGTAAACCTCTCTACCTTCTCAGAACTGATGGAAACATTGATATATTTTTCGTTCCTATAGTTCAACCTATACTAATGAAAATAACCCTCGAGCCTAACTATTTTCAGTTACCAGAATGCATTTAAAATTCTTCTATATTTTACAAATCATTAATTGATTCTTCTAAAAATGACTGAATAATATTCTACTCTCTGTATAGTATGTCCCACAGTATGTGAATTTGTTATGATTTGAAGGACATGCTGGTTGTTTTCAGTTCTCAGCAGTAGTGAATGAAGCTTCTATACATATGTGCACACATGTTTTGAATGAACATGTATTTTCAATTAACAAGGATGAAGACTGCTCAGTCATATGATAATGTGCATATTTTACTTTATGAGAAACCATCTCATTATTTTCTGGAGTGGATGTGTCATTTCCAATTCCCACCATCAAGAAATAAATATCCCATTATTCTGTATTTTTAAAAAAATTGGTATCAGATTTATTTATGTTAGCTATTTTAATTGATGTGAGTAAACTCTTACTATAGGTTTAATTTTTGAACTTTCACTGTCAGGGGTTTAAGTTTTGTTTCTCTAATGACTATAGATATGAACATCTTTTAATACACTTACTTGTAATTTATATGTCTTCTGTAGTGAATTGTCTGTTCAC
The DNA here is from genome assembly GCA_004027295.1 of Dolichotis patagonum. Classification (NCBI taxonomy): domain Eukaryota; kingdom Metazoa; phylum Chordata; class Mammalia; order Rodentia; family Caviidae; genus Dolichotis; species Dolichotis patagonum. Next base: position 69,112 of record PVJX010007024.1, on the reverse strand, counting down.
ATCTCTTGTCCACTTTTCACTATTTTTATTATTTTTCAATTTTAAGTATTGTTTGTATATTCTGGATGCAGGGAGCACCAAGATGGTGTTGTGGTAAGCAGCAGAGAGAATCTTTCTGAGAGTCACCACTCAGGCACTGAAATATAGCAATGCAAGGAAGACAAAAAGAAAAAAAAAGGAAGACAAAAAGGAGGGAAGTGGGTCCCCTGGGCCCAAGAAGGACCTGAAGCATGAATTGAAGCCCATGGAGCAAGTGAAGGGAGAAACTTCAACGAAGAAGAAGGAGGTACCTGGCTACACGTTCTCCCTGAGATGGGACTCACTGCACAAGAGGAGTGGTTCAAACCTGCCAACACATAGTGACTGCTGGTGACCCCTGAGGTCTCCACGAAGGGATGCAGCAGTGGAGGAGAGCTGTGAACATGAAGGATTGCGCTAGGTGGTGGTGAGTGCAGAGGACTCAGTCATTGTGTGAGACAGCAATAGGCCAGGAGCCATCTAGGAGAGGGGCTGGCTGAGCTCAGAACTCAGAACTGCTGCCATCTCTATATAGTGGCTTCCAGCTGAAAGTACGAGTGAGTCTGGTCTTGGCCAGAAGATGCAGGTTTGCAGAGATTATCCACTAAGCTGCCAAAAAGATGCAGCTGGCTTGATGGGATAAATCTACACAGATCAGGACTATGTCTCCACATGCTGTCCACCAGTGACAGCAGAGACAACTTGGAAGTGGACTTTTCTTTATCCCTCTTTCCTTTTTTTTTTATTGTTGGTGTAGTTTTTGTTTTTTCTTCATTGTTTGATCCTGTCTTTATATGAGTGTGAACACTGTTTTTAGCCTCTTTATGGTTGTGCTTTCATTCTGTACTTTTTTATCTCTTCCTTCTCTTTCCCTCCAGTCTTCTGCACCAAAGTTAGCCTTATCTCATTTAATCCTCCAGCCTTATTTCTAATCTCTTCTTCTTCTTCTTCTTCTTCTTCTTCTTCTTCTTCTTCTTCTTCTTCTTCTTCTTCAACTTCTCTATTTTTTCCCTAAACCATTTTAAATTCGAGGAAAAAATTGACATGTTCAGGACTTGTATACTGCATATGATTTTCTGGTTTGTTTTAGATATTGTTACATAACCAAACATCTAGTTCATATGGTTAAAAGTGGCAAATTAATGGTTAGCTTGATTTGTCATTTTCTAGGCTCTATTTGATACTATTGTCAGTACTGATGGTACCACTATAGCCAAAAGTGACATAATTGTTTCAAACAGCTTTTATTCCTATTACTCCAAGACTGAGATTGACTAAGGGTCACAAAAATACTGTGGCACAGTGCCAGATAATCAAAGGCTGGGCTAAACAGGCAGCAACTTCGCATTCCCAACAAATTGAAGAGGTAGAAACTTAAAACAGACTCAAAACCCACAAAAACAAGTTATACCTAGTAGATACTTCAGTGAAGTAGTCAATTCCTAAGGGTTCTATAGACTACCAGTAAAGCAACCCACCATAGACCACTTAAATGCACCACTCCAGGAATCAAACTAAAAAAAGACACTTAAACAAGATGCAATGAGAAGACACTGAAACAAGATGCACAAAAAAAGGAAAGAAAATGAGATGATACTTAAACAAGATGCAACCTTAGAGATTCAGTTCACCAAAAACAAACCCAGGGGACAATGAGATGGGAAAATTCAAAGTGATGCCACCTGACCTCTGTGAAGTGATAATAACAAAGCAATTGAATGAGGCTCTAGAAAAACTCAACTCAGAAATAATTTCTAAGATGATTACAGAGGTGATGCCCCCAATGAAAACATCTTAATGATGCTAGAACAGATAGAGACAAAAATGGAGAAGCTTAAAAATATTATGGAAGCTATGAATGCTAAGCATAAGAAAGAAATGGAATCTATAAGGCAGATTCAAGTAGATATCCACTAAAATAAAAATTCCTTTGAAAGTATCTGCAACAGTTTAAGCTAATGTGAAGACTGGATCTCAGATACAGAATACATGCTTCTTGCTAGCAATTATGCAAGAAAGATATAGCAAAAATAGCAAGGGACCATGAGAAATGAATCCAGCAACTGCTAGATGAGGCAAAGAACAATAATTTAAGATAGACTGGCATCAATGAAAGATAGCACTAATGATATTTAAAAACTGTTCACAAATGTCATTATAGAAAACTTTCTTGGCAAAGAAAAAGACTTTGATATACACGTAAGTGAGCATATAGACTGTAAATAGCCATGATCAAAAATAGCGAGGCACAGCATAGTCAAGATTCTAGAAATTCAACACAAGAATACAATGTTAAAAGCTGTCAGGGGAAAAAATCACCCATAAAGGGAAGCCCATCAGAATCACAGATGACTTCTCAGCACAGACCCTCATGTTTAGGAAAGCCTGGAGTGACGTATTTCAAGTTCTAAAGGAAAACAACCTTCAATTCAGAGTGATGTAACCCACAAAACTATCTTTCAAAATTGATGAAGAAATAAGCTGCTTACATGCCAAAGAATATCTGAAGAAATTTATGACCACCAAACTAACACTCCAAAATGTTTTGAAGGACATTCTAGAAAATGATAAGAAAGACTACAACTCCATGAACCCCCAATAGAAGGAATCCACCAGAAAAGTCAAAAAATTAAACAGAGGGAGAGGATAAAAAACAGGCAAAGTCAACAGCAGGAAAATAACATTACAAGAATAAATCAATACACATCAGTTATAACCATCAATGTCAATAGTCTTAATTAACCAATCAAAAGACATAGACTGGCAGAATGGATCAAGAAGGAAGATCCTACAATATGCTGCATATAATAAACACAAAATTCAGGAAAAAATTCATAGACTAAAAGTCAAAGGATGGAAAACAATACTCTATGTGACAGGAATCCAGAAAAAAGGGTTATTCTATTTGCAGACAAAATAAATTTCAAGCCGAGACTGATTAAGAGCGATAAAGAAGGTCATTACACTTTTGTAAAGGGAAGAATCTAAAAGGAAAGATAACAATCATAAATGCATATGCAACAAATAGAGTGTATCCAACTATATGAAACAAATATTAATAGGCATGAAAAATCAGATAAACACTAATACAATTGTATTGAGGGTTTTAAGTACTCCAATGTTACAGAAAAGACAGATCAACTAGACAAAAAGTCAACAATGAAATATTAGAACTAAACAAAATTTTTGAATAAACGGACTTAGTAGATGTCTTGAGTATTCTAACCTACAACACAGAATACACATCCTTCTCAGTTGCAGGATATTCTCTAAAATAGAAGACATACTACCTCACAGAACATGCTTAATTAAATTCAAGGGAATTTAAATTCTCCCATACATATTATCAGACCATAGTGCAATGAAACTGGAAATTAATGATAAAAGAAACCACAAGAATTTCATTAATATGGAAATTAAATAGCACCCTCTTGAAAAACCAATGGGATACAGATGAAAATAAAGTAGAAAATAGAGAGTTTCTATAGTTAAATGATAATAAAAATGTTAAATGCCAGAACTTGTAGGACACAAAGAAAGCAGTCTTCAGAGGGAAATTGATATCAGTGAATACACATATCAGGAAAATAGAGCATGCACAAATAAACAATTTAATGGATAACCTCAAACTTCTAGAAAAAGAAGAATGGACTAAACCAAAATATTGTATAAGGGAGTAAATCATAAAGATCAGAACAAAATCTAATGTATTGGAGACTAAAAAATAATATAAACAGTCAATGAATCAATGAGTTGGTTCTTTGAATAATTAAATAAAATTGACAAAACCCTTTCAATCTTACCAAAAAAGAAAAGAAAAGACTCAAATCCAAACTATTAGGCATGAAAATCCTGAAATCACTACAGACCCTGCAGAAATTCAGAAGACTATACCTACTTTGAAAACTTGTATTCTAATAAGATGGAAAATGTAGGAGAAATTGATGGATTCATAGATGCCTATGAATTTACAAAGCTGAATGAAGAAGACATTAAAACCCTACATAAACCAATAAAATTGAAGATGTAATTAAACTTACTAACAAAGAAAATCCCAGCCTAGACAGATTCACCGCTGAATGCTACAAGAAATTGAAAGACCTAAAACCAATACTTCTAAAACTCTTTAATGAAAATAAAAATGAAACTGTACTCCCAAACTCATTCCTGGAAGCAAACATTACCCTGATAACAAAACCTAAGAAGAACCCAAATAAGAAAGAGAATTAAAGATCAATCTTCCTAGTAAACATACATGAAAAAAATTGTCAGTAAAACACTGGCAAACAGAATACAGCAAATCCTCAAGAAGATTATGCTACATGACCATGTAGAAGCTGAATGAGTAAGATCCAAAATGTACAGTAGTGTAAAATGGGTAGAAACTTCAAAAGGAAAGATAAACTGGGATGGGGCAATGAGAAATGCAAGAAGACAATAGCTATCTATCTATCTATCTATCTATATCTATCTATCTATCTATCTATCTATCTATATCTATCTACCTATCTATAGTTAAGATACTTAAGCTACCAACTTCTCTTAGTTCATCAGAAAGAAAAATTTGTACTAATATTTTTATACAATTAAATGCAGATATATTTCACTCTGAGTAACTAATTTAAATACAGCAATACACCTTGTGTTAACCACTGTTACCTTCCTATTATCTTGTTTTGAAATTTTGTTTCATCTTTTCCTTAAAATAAAAGGATGTGATTCCATTTTTTGATATGATTTTCTTCCACTCTGTGACTTATATTTTTTCTTTTAGCATTATATTTCATTGAAAATAATGTGGCTTTTTTAGACTGTTTCTCTATTGAAATAGAGATTTACACACTAATGTAAGAAATTATGTATCAAGGTTTTTGTACCTTGTATCCAATTTTCTCCAATGATATTCTCCAAGCAGGATATTGACATTAATTTAATCAAGATATATTGAACAATCACAAGCATAACCCTGTTAGCACTCTTATAGCCACATCCACATCATTCCAGATTCCAGCTCTGGCAACCACAAATCTTTTCCCATTTCCAAAATTTTATAATTTCAAGAATGTTATGCAGATGGAATCATACATTATGAAATTTTACATATTGGCTCTTTTCCTGAAGCATACTTTTCTGGAAAGTCATTGATGTTGTTATGTGTATCGTTCATTGCTCATATTTTATTGCTGTGTAATATTCTATTGTATGCATGTGTCAATATTTTTTTAAATTAGCCAGTGAAGGATATCTATGTTTCAGTTTGCAGCTATTCCAAAGAAAACTGTTATAAACATTTATGTGCAACCTTGTGTGGGAAAAAAAAGTTTTCTTTTCTCTGGGATAAGTATCTCAGAGTAGAGTTGCTGGGTCATAAATTAGCTGTTTTTTTTTTAATTTTCAAAATTTTTTCCTATTGACTGTACCATCCCAATAGAAATATGTTTCATTCAGTTTGTCCATGTCTTTAGCAGCATTTACATATACATTTCTTTAGCCATTCTAATAGGGGCATAGTGATACCAGATTTGCAATTTCCTAATGTCTAATGATGTTCAGCACCATTTCATATGCTTATTTGCTTCTGGTATATCCTTCTTTCATAAAATATCTATTCATATATTCCTTTTCCTCGCTGGATTATTTGATTTTGTATTTACCTGTTGAATTTGAGATTTTCTTAGATGTTCTAAATATTAATCTTTTGAGGAAAAAGTGGTGTGTATGTTTTCTCCTAATGTGTACCTTGTCTTTTCATCTCTGTAATAAGGTTTTTCATTGAGAAATGTTTTAATTTTGATGAGGTACATTTTATTAACTTTTCTTTTTATGGATTATATTTTTGGTTTCAAGTCTAACAAATGTTTCTGTAGCCTCATATTCTAAAGGTTTTGTCTTATTTCTTTTTCTAACAGTTTAACATTTTTGTGTTTCACATTTAATTTCCTATTATAATGCATGTTAATTCTTTCTGTAAAGTTTGGGTCATAATTTGATGCTTTGTATTAATATATGAAAGTCTAATTGCTCCTGCTTCATTTTTCACAGAGCATGTCTTCTTTCATTAAATTCCTATTTCTACTTTGTCAAAAATAACTTGAACATATTTATTTTGGTCTAGTTATTAGTTTTAAATGCTTCTCTTTTTCCAGAACACCACAATCTTGATTTGTTTAATCATGCAAGTCTTGACATTGGATAGACTATGTCTTCACATTTTATAATTTCTTTCTTTCTCAACATCTTATTTAGCATAACTGTCTTGTCTTTTCACATAAATCTTAGAATAATCTATGTTGCGACAAATATGCTAAATGTTTCAATTTAAAAGCATAATGTATTTCCCTAGATATTTAAATATTCTTTGATAATTTTATCAATTTTTAAATTTTAGCATGTTTTCTACTATGTGTGCATATGTTCTTTTGATCAATTATGCATGGTACTGCATTTTAAATGCTATTATTCATGTTTTCAATGCTAGCATATGGATACATAATTAATTTTGTGTGTTTACTTTGTATCGTGGAATCTTGCTGAAATGACTCATTTGTTCTAGGAATAGTTTTTGTAGACTCAGGATTTTCTATAGAAAAAGTTGTGTCATTTGAAAATAGAAACATTTTTATTTATTTCTTTTATATTTGCATATCTTTTTCCTCCTTACTTGCGTTATTGCACTGGTTAGTTATTTTTTGCACTATGTTGGCGAGGAATGGTAAGAGTGCAAACACTTGTTACTTTATAACTTGGGGAAGGAATAGAATAAATATTAAGTCTCTCATTGTCAGGTTTAAAGTTAGCTTCATTTTGACTAAGAACGAACGGTAAGATCACAAACCCTTTTTTAATAGCTTTGGGAAGGAATACAATAAACATTAAGTCTCTCAACATCAGGTTTAAAGTTAGCTCCATTTTTCCCAGATGCTCTTTAATCAGTCAAGATAGACTTTTATTTCTATTTCTTTAAATTATTTTTTGCTGAGTTGGTTTTGAATCTTATCAAGTGATTTTCTATAATGATTGATAAAATTATGCAGTTTTAATCTTTAGTTTGCTAATATGATTGATTACATCAAATGAGTTTAGTTACTGATCCAGTTTTGTAGTCACCAAAACCATAAGCTTTTACTTTTCTTTTTAGTACCAGGGATTGAACTCACAACCTCATGCTTACCAGGCAGGCGCTTATATCACTGAGCTAAATCCTGGGCCCCCTTTGATTTTGCAATTTAATTTTAAATTTTTGATGCTAAAAGAAAAAGAAAAAAAAGAAATAATTTTCCATGGATTGTGATTTTGGTGTCTTATCTGTAAACTCATTGCCAAAGGTCATATATAACCTCTCCTGTTTTCATATAGCACTTTTATAGTTTCATATTTTACATTCAATTCTATAATCCATTTCTGTCAACTTTAGTATAAGATAAATGGTCTTATGTCTTAATATTCTTTGTGTGTGTGTGCTTATGGACAGCCATTTGTTCCAGTATCATTTGTCCACAAAAGAGTTTTTCTCCACTGTGTTGGTTTTGCAATTTTGTTAAATATTAGAGAAACATAACTATATGAGCTTCTAACTGGAACTATCCCATTTTTTCCCTTTATTTGTGTGTCTTTCCCTTCAACAATACCACACTATCCTGATTAATATAACTTCATAGAAAGTGTTTAAATAGGGTAGTAAAATTTTTCCTCCAACTTCATTATTTTTTCAACTTATTTTAGAATTCACTCTTCAAACTAAGTCTTAGAGTCAATACTTTGAACATAGATTAACTCTATAAAAGTTCTTATTCAATAATTACAGCTATAATTCTTTGAGTGTTTACTAAATACCAAGAAAAGGAATAATTTAATTTTCACATTAAATTTGTTTTGTAGGGGACATTTTTAAAATCCGAGCATTTTGCAAATGACCTGACAGTTGTCAAAATAAATTATCTCATGTCAGCTTGCATCAACCACTGATAAGTTGCAAGATAAGCACTGATTAGCATTCTGTGACTTAGTATTCATATATGTGTAATGAAGATTTTTAAAATTCCCCTATCTTTTGATTATTCTACATGTTAAAATTTGCATATTCAAATAACTGATGTGAATTCTCCATCCTGAGTGCAATGTTACGCACTTCATCAATTTCCATGTATAAAAGGCTTTTCACTAGGCCAACACAATTGCTTTCCAATGCAAAGAACAATAGCTTCAAATCAGATCATGCACCAGAGTCCTCCTTTAGTAGTCAGACTTTGAACCAGCTGGATTTGGCTCAAAACTTAGCATGATACCTTTATTGGATTATTAGATATCACTGTCATTTAAGGAAGAATAAATTTGTTGCAGCTTTCTAATTGATCACATATTTTGAACAGTAATCATTTATCCATGTTGTTTTTCTAATACCTTTTCTGCCAATTAATAGTCTCCAATATATATTTAGATGACATTATTTGTTATACTTATTCTATGCCAGTTTGGCAGTGCAACTTTCTAATTAGAATCCTTCAAATGACAAATGTTCATTAAGAAGCTGTAAAGTATGGGTTCCTGATCAGAAAACTTTGTTTGGTAGCTGCCTTTAACTTTAGATTTAGTGCTACTATAGATAGATAGATAGATAGATAGATATCTGTATATTTATACTAACAGATTTTAAAATAAATTACAGGCTTGCTGTTCAACAGTATTCCTAAAAGCATATAGGATATCACAATGAATTTATATAAACTGAAACATGGTTCACTTCAGCACAGTTTGTCTACAGTGAAGGCCAACAAATTGTAGCCTTTGACTAAATCCACATAAACACGTGTTTCAAAAATTTTACCGGCTTACAATTAAGCCTATTCCTTTACGTGTTATATAAGACTGTTTTGTGGTTAAATACCAGAGCTAAGTTGTGTTACAGTCACAAAGTCTAAAATATTTACTATCTAGCTCATTATAGCAAAATTTTACTGATTCTTGGTCTAGTCTTATTTGAGAAAAGATCTTTAGGAACATTGAAAGCTACCAATTTTCTTCATTGAACATTGAAAGCAATAATGAGATCACATAGTTTTCATAATCAATAAATAATTTTAAATCTCCAAAATGATATATTAGTTATAGAAATACCTTTGAGGTAATTATTCTCATTCATTCATTATCAGAAGTAGAAATTAATGCTCAGAAGGAATTTACAGAAAGGTCTCACAGAAGGGTGGCAGTGACATCCAGCTTGCTGACTTTCACTTTGCACAGTTTATGTAAAGTTAGAGGGTCTGTCCCCCAAAGATATATAAAGCAATGAAACAAATACGATGCACTACTTAAATGTCACAGTATTGTAGATTATACTCTCCGTGTCTTACTTCATCATCTGTACAGAAACAAGAAGTTTCTGTAAATATGAGTTAATTGAGGCAAAACACTTAAAACAGTGCCTGGAACACCGTGAACATTCAATAAGTATTAATTCATGTCACTGGTAGTCCCAGGGAATGTTATCATCATTATCATTCCTAATTTTAACTGAAGATTTGGATGAAAAATATTTATCATTTTAATGTAAATATTCACATGTTACTGACAACAGTATAAAATCTGCAAGAATTTATAATATAACCTATGAGATCTCAAAGTGATAAATGGAAGTCTGTTCAATTTGGGAAGGGATGAGGAAAGTTCTGTGCTTTGCTCCATATTCTGCACTATGCATTATTCTACTGTCACTCATTCTTGTTGAGCCATAATTCCTCTAACTCCAGGGTCTGTGTGATGGTGAAACCACCTCTGTTTCACCAGAGGGGCGTTGTGGCTCTGTTATGGATTAAAAACTGGTGGCCAACTTAACGCCAGCTGGATTCCATTAGTATGGTGCTGAGCGTGAATGTCCCACCTGAGGAAAGTTGCCAGCATAAATAGATACGTGGAGGAGAAGCTATGCTTTGGGGCATTATGGGTTTCTCTAAGTGTTGCTGTTTGAGCCGTTGGCTCTCCTGGAGAAGCTCTGATCCTCACATCGAACATTGCTTCCTGCCTCCAGAGCAGAAGACGTGTGCCGCTTGGTCTCCGATTTTTTTTTTTTTATCGGTACCAGGGATCGAACTCACGACTGCCTGCTTGCAAGGCAGGCGCTTATGCCGCTGAGCTAAATCCCCAACCCCCATGCCGCTTGGTCTCAAGGATGAACTCGTCACACTGGCTTCCTGGCACGTGCTCAGCTGTGCTTGTCGTCAGAGGAGCTCAGGGCCTCTGTGCTGCTGAGGATGGCTGTGGTGCTTTTCAGGACAGCCCTGGTCTTTATTTTGAGTGTGACTTCTCAACTCCAGCACAGAACCCTCAAGCTACCAGCACAGATCCTTCACCCTGCTGGCACAGACTTCCTAGCTTTCACCACTGACCTTTGGGCCTTCCCAGCACAGAACCGTAAAAGAGACTGGTGTGAGTCCTTCTTTTGGGCTCTAGACCTCCACTTGGACTTGTGGGAGGCAATGTCATGGGCTCTGGGTCTTCATCTGGGCTCATGTGGGACATTGCTGTGGGATTCAGGCCCTTGGCTAAATATTCTGTCTTTAGTGTTGTGGACAGATTTCCTGCATTTTCTTGTGTTAACTCTGGGTGACCATCATAAAAATAGAATTATAAACTCCATGTCCTGATTTCAATTGTTCTCTGCACAACCCATGACTACAACAGGCTCTAATACATCTCCATTTCCCTTTGTAGCTGCTTAAGGAGATACTCTGTGTCTGTTACAGAGAGCTGACTGAAAAGTTGTGACTGCTGTTTCCCATGAGAAATCATTTACCTAATATAACATCTCACAGTGAAGTTTATAGTTCAACTTATAAATGATGCAGAACCATCATTTTCTTCTTCTTATGCGGATTTCTCAATTATTTGCTGCTAGGGGAATAAAGAGTGAATAGTCAAGACCCTCTTGGGGCTTTTATACCAACACAATGTGCAGAGTGAATTGCCTTCCAAAAATTCTCATTATTGTCATTATTATGTATAGAGCTGTCAATTTTCATTTTAACTAAATAATAAGACAAGCCTAACCTTGTAATTATGAGGCTAACATTTGAGAGACAGCTGAGATGAAATTTGGGATCTCATTAAACTTGGGTATATTATGTTTTTTGAAATTAGCAGCTCAAAATATAGTGCATTCACATGACTAATTTTACAATTGGATGAAGTTGAGAGTTTATTCATTTTTAGAATTATCAAGATGGTCTTTAAAGATTAGGACAGACACCGTGCAACCCAGCAACTTGCCCCAAAAGAATCCAGGACTCAATAACCAGTCCCACTGGAAGAATCCAGTACTCAGAAAACAGCCCCACGGGAGAAATTAAAGTGACTGAACCCTCCCCATACATCAGTGGGACCAGGTGACTGTGGGAACACCACTCTCACTGTGTGATTAGGTTGCACACAATGGACAGTGGGAGAAGCAAGATAGAAATATCAGCCAACAGGTGGTAAGTTAGGTGAACCAGCATTATGCTTAGGTAAAAAGACACATAGAATAGAAACAGGTGGGCGAGACCACCCTCTTTCTTTAATTTTAATTTTATTTTATCTTGTGTTATTTTTGCTTTTATCTTACTTTCTTTTCCTTTTTTCTTTCTTTTTTTTCCTTTTTTTCTGGCTTTCTAAATGGCCTGGATGAACTCCAGCCAAGGAAAACTAATCCTATACTCTAAACCCAGAGACGAAATTCAGATAATTCCTTGGTTGCTTCTTCATTCTTTCTTTTCTACCCTCGCCTGTTTTCTTAAACATTGCATGAACACATTTGTCCTTCAGGCTTGCTTCTACTTCCTTTATAGTTATCTTTGGTTTATACAATATCCTCACTAAATTTGCCCACCTGATTGTAAAATCACTCTACTAAGGGTGAATGCTTTCCATACAAACTCCTAATATATGATCAGTTATGTTCTTTATATATACTTTGTACCTATGGTCTAAAGTATGAAATCAATAGTTACCACAGTTTCTTATTTTCTAAACTGTACTTTATGATATTGTGATTGTTAATTGTACTACTGTAGGTAGGATGTCAACTCTGTTGTAATCGGTTGTTTTCCCTTCTGTAACTACATTAAGAAGCTCACCTCATCACAGTCCAACACCAAGGGACTGGGGACTGAGTTAAACAGATACCAACATCATACTCTTAATTAATTGGAAAGGTAGGATCTTGAGACAGACACAAACCAAGAACTTCCTACACACAAAAGACATCTATAAAGAACAGATTTTTTATAGACAGGCCTTGATAATAATGATATAGCTACCTACTACCAAAACTCACATGAATTAACACAATAAACAAAATTGAAAATTTTTAAAAATAGAAAATGATAAGATGCAGAAGCAAAATGCAATCTCAGACCTCCAGTTCACCTAGAACAAGTCCAGGAGACATTGACATAGAAGAAATTGAAATACAGACACCTGAAGTTTCTGAAATGATAACAACTGAAGAAATAAATTCACGGGGCTATAGAGGAAAGCAGATCATAAATAATCTCTCAAGTAAAAAGAAATGACAACCATCATGAAGGAATTTCTCAACATATCTAGAAAAGACATAATAATAAAATAGAAGAACATAGAAAAGTAATAGAAACCTTGAGTGAAAAATATAGGAAAGAAATAAAATGCATCAAACAGATTCAAAGAGGTATTTAGGAAATCAAAAATTCCACTGAAAGCTATCAAGACTGCTAGAAGAAAATGAAGATAAAATTTCAGACTTTGAAAACAGGATTGTGACTAGTGATGATGAAAGTTAAGGTCTCTTAAATATAACAAGGAACCAAGAAATAACAATTCAACAGCTGCAAGATGTCACAAAAGAAAATAATGTAAGACTGATAGGTGTCAATAAAAAAGTAAGATGCAACAGCAATGACATGAAAAGACAGCCCATTAGAATCATGGTCAATTTTTCAACACAAACCCTCAAGTCAAGAAGAGCTTGGAGTGATATATTTAAAGTTCTGAAAGTGAACAACTTCCAACCTAGATTTATATAACCTGCAAAGCTATCTTTCAAAATTAAAGGAGATATAACATACTTCCATGACAAAGAACAACTGAAAAAATTCATGTCCACTAAACCAATCCTAGATAGAGTATTGAAAGATATTGTAGATGGAGACAAAATAACTACAATTCCAGGAACCACATCAGAAAGAAACCACCAAGCATGGCAAGCAGTTAAACAGCAAAGAAAAGAAGAGAATCAACAGAAAAAAATGACATGAAAAAGATAAGCTAATACATATCTGTTATAACAGTTAATAAAACTGGCCTCAATTCACCAATCAAAAGAAACACACTGGCAGAATGGATTAAGAAACAAGATTCTACAACATGCTGAGCACAAGAAATATATTTAACTCAAAAAGAAACTCAGAAACTTAACATCAAAAGATGGAAAACAGTATTCCATGCAACAGGAACACAGAAAAAAGTAGGTGTAGATATTCTATTTGCAGGCAATGTGAACTTCAAACCAAGAATTATCAAAATAAATACAAAACATCACTACATATTTGTTAGGGGAAAAATTCAATGGGAAAATAAAACAATCATAAATATATATACACCAAATATGGTAACACCCAATTACATAAGACAAATAATAATAGACATGAAAAATAAAATAACCAATGACACAATTGTAAAGGGGACCTGAATAACCCATTATCAAAAATAAATAAATCAACTAGAGAAGAAATAAGCAAAGAAAATCCAGAATTGAATCAAACCTGTGAACAAAAAGCACTTAGATGTTTATAGAGTTTTCCACCCAACATCAGAATACACATTATTTTCAGCTGCACACAGGATGTTCTCTAATATAGACCATATACTAGACCATAGAACGTGCTTATGTAAATGCAAAGGGATTCAAGTTATTCTATGTATCCTGAAATTGAAAATTAATGGCAAAGCAAACCTTGCAAACTACCTAAACACCTAGAAATTAAATAGCACCCTCCTGAACAACCAGTGGGCCACAGATGAAACTAAAGAAATTAAACAATATCTACAGTCAAATGAAAATGCAAATACAACTTACCCATGGCATGTAAAGAATGCAGTACTAAGAAGGAAATATGTAGTGGTGAATTTTCACATCAGGAAAACAGAAGGAACACAAATGAACAACCTAATGCTGCACCTCAAGCAGCTAGACAGAGCAAGTCAAAAGCAAAGTCCATAAAAGGGAGGAAAATAAAATATCAGTGTAGAAATTAACACAATTGAAACTTAGAAAGCAGTGCAAAGAATTAATGAATGAAAGAGTTAGTTCACTGAAAGAATAAACAACATTGATATACTCTTCGCCAACCTTATCTAAAAAACAAAAGAAAAAAACTTCAAATCCATGCATGAAGAAAGAAAAGGGTGAAATCATTACTATTCCCACGGAAATTCTAAAATCATCCATATCTACTTCAAAAGTCTTTATTTGCATAACATAGAACACATAGAAGAAATGGATCTTAAAAATATGTAAATTACCAAAGCTCAAGCAAGAAGATGTAAAAATTCTGAATAGCTCAATAATAGTTAATGAAATTGAAAAATAATTAAAAACTTAACAACAAAAGCCCAGGTCCTGATGGATTCATGGTTGAATTTTAAAATAAATTTAAAGAAGATTTAATGCCAATACACCTCAAACATTTTAATGAAAATTAAAGTGAAGCAACTTGCCCTAAGTCATTATGGAGGCAAGTGTTACCCTGTTAAAAAGACTAGAAAACATCCCAAGCAGAAAAGAGAAATACAGGCAAATCTCCCTATGAAAATAGATGCCCAAATCCTTAATAATATACTAGCAAACAGAACACAGCAAATCATCAAGAAGATTATACAACATGACGAAGTGGGATTTAACTAAGGTAATCAGGGATGGGTCAATTTATATATCAATCAACATAATACACTATAACAACAGAGTCAAAGGCAAAAATCACATGATCATCTCAAGAGATGCGGTAAAAGCTTTTGATAACATCCAACACTCATCCATGAGGAAAATCCTACAGAAAATCAGAAAATATGGTGTTTCCCTCTATCTGATAAAAGCCATCTATTACAAACCAACAGCAAACATCATACCAAATGGATAAAAACTGAAACTTCTCACTCTAAGCTCACAAACAAGTCAACGATGTCCACTAGCACCACTCCTATACAATGTAGTTCTGGCAACACTAGCCAGAGCAATTAGAGAAGTGAGAAAGAAAAAAGGAATAAGGACAGGAAAGTAAGATCTTAAATTACCATTATTCATAGATGACATGCTACTCTACATACAAGACCTAAATATTCCACCAAAGTGTTTCTAGATTTAATAAGCAAATTCAGTCACATAGGTGGATACAAAGTCAACAATCAAAACCAATAGCATTCTTGTACCCAAATAACAAACTCACTGAGAGAGAAATTAGGGAAATAACACTCTTCACAGTGGTATTCAAATAAATGAAATACTTAGGAATGAATCTAACAGAGGATGTAAAAGATCTGTATATTGAAAAATATAGTACTCTGACAAAGGAGACAGAAGAGGATACAAGAAAATGGAAAGATACCCGTTGCCCATGGAAAGGAAGAACCAACATAGTGAAAATGGCCACACTCCCAAAACTGTTATACAGTTTTTATGCAACCCCAATTAAAATATTAATAGCATATCTCACAGATCTATGGAAAATACTCCTAAATTTCATTTGGATGCAGAAGACACCTAGAATAACAAAGGCAAACTTAGGCAACAAAGGCAAGGCAGGAGGCATCACAATGTCTGAGTTGAGATTATACTATAAAATTACTATGATAAAATCAGCATAAAACAGACTTAAGGATAAGTGAAACAAATTAAAAGATGTAGACATTAGTACAAACACACTTGGCCACCTTGTCTTTGCCTCAGGATATATAACATGTTCGCTGGAAGAAAGATAATGTCTTTAAAAACGGTAATGGAAAAACTGGCTTTCCACATGCTGAAGACTGAGACTACAATTTTTTTTTATCACCATGCACTATACTAAAGTCAAAATGGATCAAAGATCTGCATATTAAAACAAAAACACTAAATTTAATGGAAGAGAAAGTAGAGAGAAATCTTGAAGACATAGGGATAGGCTGAGAGTTCATGAACAAAAATCAAACTGCATGGGAAGTACTTCAAAAAATCAACAACTACGATCTCATTGTATTGAAAAGTTTTTGCACATCAAAACAAAATCACTAAAAGAGTGAAAACCCAACTCATAGATTGAATAAAAATTGTAGCCAACTGCCCTTCAGACAAGAGACCTCTGTTTAAGACATAAAAAAATTGAAAAAAAATATACAGATCCACTCAAATTCAAAGACCCATTCCAAAAATGAGCATCTGAGATGAATATAATCTTCTCAGGTTAAGAAATATAAATGGCAAAATACACATATGCAAGAATGTTCAGCATCACTGGTCACTGGGGTGATGCGAATTAAGACAACACTGAGATTCAATCTCACTCCAGAAATAATGGGTGTCATCAAGAAATCAACCTATAACAAATGCTGGAGGGACCGCGAGGTAAAAGGAATCCTTCTCTACTGTTGGTGAAAGTGTAGAGTGTGGAAATAAATGTGGAGATTCTTCAAAAAGCTGGGCTTCGAAGTCCCATTCGATCCAGCTATTCCCCTTTTGGGTATCTTCCCAGAAGAATTGAAAACATCATACCATGGCGATATATGTGCACTCACGTTACTAGCAGCACAATTTGTAATAGCTAAGGCTTGGAAACAACACAAATGCTCATCAACCAAGGAATGGATAAAAAGTTGTTGTAGTTTTATAAAGTGAAGTACTACTTAGTGATAAGGATAAACATGTGGGGTATGTTTTAAACATTTAATTTTATATTTTAAAAAAGTAAAACAGAAAAAAAGAATAGAAATTGTAATTAATGGAAATAAAGGGCTCAGAAGGACTAAACCACTGGAATAGGGAAAGGAAAATGTGAAGCTTTGATAGGTAAATACATGCAATATGAGGCCATATTCATAAGTGAGACTCTCATGTGTAAACATTGTATTGTCTCCCTAGTATAAGAAGCTGAAGGAATAAATAAATCCAAAATGTATAACACATATTGTGAAATGGGAAGAAACTGCTCAAATGCAAAGAATAACTGGGATGAGGGAAAGGAGAAAAGAAGGAACGGAACAGAAAAAATATACGTATACAAGATGGTTAAGATAATTATAATAGCAATTATAATAGCAATTTCTATTATTTCACTGAAAAGAAAGATTTGTGCTTATATTGTTTGATCATTTTTATGCCTATATCTTGTAATCTGAGAAATTACTTTGAAGATAATAATAGGCGATGTTTTAACCATGGTTAATCTCCCATTATCTTGTTTTTAAATTCTGTATCATTGTTTTTATTTTTTCTCTTTAAAATACATTTTAAAAGATTAGGACAAATTGTCTTCAAAATATTTCTTGTAAAACTGGAAGGAATGTTGAGGCTGGAAAGATACTGATATTGCAGAAATCTCTTACAGAGAATACCTTCAGGAAACACTTGGATAAATCCAGCAGATAATTCACTGTGAACAGGTGAGTATAAAAGTAAACCTAATGAAAGTTTAAATTTCTAGAAAATAACCTAACATTTTTAAAGGATTCAGCAGTTGCTTATAGGCTGGACACTGAGAATGCATAGCTAAATAGGCAAAATTTTTGTCTCAAAAGAACTAGCCACCATACCCAGATAACTGCATAGTTAAATGTAAATGTCAGGAAAGTAAGTAATTGTACAGCTCAATCTAGTAAGTAACACAGTGGAGA
This sequence comes from Dolichotis patagonum, assembly GCA_004027295.1. NCBI lineage: Eukaryota > Metazoa > Chordata > Mammalia > Rodentia > Caviidae > Dolichotis > Dolichotis patagonum. The sequence goes on along the minus strand of PVJX010007024.1, from coordinate 51,223 downwards.
CTGCCCAGGGTTCTAGAGTACAGCACAAAAGAAGAATACATTCAATGTGGCTGATATATGACAAGGGAAAATAAAAAATGGAGGCAAACCAAATATTCATTGATGGATTAAAGGATAAATAAAACTAGAATTGAAAGTCTCATGCGCACAGTGGAATGTTATTCAGCCTTAAAGATGAGGAAATTCTATTTAACACTGCAATAAATAAGGACTTTGAGGACACAAACTGAAGTTATGCTACAGAGTTCACTTATAAAAGGGTAGACCTCTAGTTTCACTCATGGGAAGTACTTAGATTAGTCAAATTCACTCAAACAGGAAGAGGAATACTGGTTACCAGGATCTTGTGGTGGGGAAAAATAGAGAATTATTCTTTAACAGGTGCAAAGTATCTGTTTGAATAGATGAAGAAGTTCTGGACATGGATAGTGGTAATGATTGTACAATGACATGAGTATACATAAAGCCACTGGATTATTAAAATTATTTACAATGGTAAGTTTCAGATTATGTATATTTCACCACAATAAAAGAGGAAGAGATGGAGATCGCAATATCCTTACTCTAGAAGATACAATTTTGCTGTGACATCTCAGATATTTGGCGTAAGATAGTGTCAACTGAGAGTAGCAGGCAAGAACAGAAACCAAAGTTCCCTTAAGGGAATGTTCACCATGGAAGCATGTGGAAGGTGACTAGTAATTAATGCTTAACACTGGAGTCACATTTCCACTTCAGAAGAGAAGCTACTTACCTCACAGCATGTTGGGAAGCTGAAAACTCCCCCTCTCCTGGCTTCTCATGCACTGCAGGTATGTTTTTGGATTAATGGCCATTTGATAGTGTATTTATATAAAACAAAAAGTTCAGACCATGGTTGCAGATGTTGAAAGCCATCTCTATCATAACTCAAGGGGAGACTATTCTACTTTTCTTTCATAAAAGATAGCACATTACTGAAAGGGTAGCACTAAAAACCATTGCAGGGATGAGTAGGGAAAAATTAATACATAGAATGGTTTGCTTTCAACTATGAGTCTTTGACAGCACGTTTACCTGTTTTATAGGTGCTTAGAAGAAATGAAGTTGACCTGGAATAACATACCTCAATGGTAGCAACATCGGTATTCCAGTTGCCGTAATGGTAATAAGACAGCTTCGATTTCCTGATTCTTGAATTGTAGTTCATGGCATGATGGCATGGTCCTGTAAGACCTCAAAATTAAGAAACTTTTGGAGGTAGGACTGCTCCATTGTGAAGAGGACATACCAGATTTGCAGATGAAGAGGACATGTGGGCATTACCAAAAAGAATGTGTGGGATTATCCAATTAGTAACGACCCTGAGTCATTGAGAGAAGAGAATTCCTGTGGTGACAAAATTGCTATTTGGAGTCATTTTGACTTTAAAAGTTAAAGGCATTTGATCCTAAATTGAATGGGACCTCCTCTTCTAGTATTTTAAGGAATATCCACACTGATTTGCATAGTAGTTGTACCAGTCTACACTCCCACCAACAGTGGAGAAGGGTTCCTTTTGCCCCACAGCCCCGCCAATATGTTATTGGTTGATTTCATGATCTTGGCTATTTTTTCTGGAGTGAGATGGAATCTCAGTGTTGTTTCAACTTGCATTTCTCAAATGATCAGTGATGCTGAACATTTCTTTATATATTTATTTGCCATTTGCACTTCTTCATCTGAGAAGTGCATGGTCATCTCAGATGCTCATTTTTGGATTGCGTTTTTGAATTTGGGAGCCTGATGTTTTACAATTCTATGTATATTCTAGATATGTCCTTTTCTGAAGAACATTTGACTAAAATTTTTTTCTCATTCAGTGGGTTTTCTTTTCACACTTCTGATAATTTCTTTTTATGTGCAAAAACTTTTTAATAAGATGAGATCCCAGTTGTTGATTCTTTAAAGTATTCCAGAGCAGGTTGCATTTAGTTCATAAACTCTTTGCCTACTTCTATGTCTTCAAGATTTCCACTATGTGTGAATATTGTATTGTCTCTGAAGTATAAATACTTAAAAGAGTAATAAGACCCAAAATATACAATAGATATTGTGAATATGAAAAAGAAAGAAATAGCTCAAAAGGAAACAACAATTGGGATAAGGAAAGGAAAAAAGAAAGAAGGGAAAAGACTGTGTGTGTGCATGTGTGTGTGTGTGTGTGTCTCCATACATCATAAATAACTATGCTACTAATTTCTGTTAGTTCATCTAAAAGAAAAGTTTATGTTTTCATTGTCTGATTTTTTTTATCATTTTTTCATGCTTAAATCTTGTAATCTGAACAACTACTTTCAAGATAACATTAGGCAACACATTAACTAGTGTTAATTAAGTATATTTTGAAATTTGTATCATTTTTATCTTTTTGTTTTGCTTTTAATATAAAAAACTATTTGATTCTACACTGGTGAAATAGTACACAGTTATTTGCTAAGAGATAAAAGAAATGATAAACGGATTCTAAGCAGAATTGCTATAATCAGGAAGACATCTGTAAAATCATTGGATACTCCCAACAATGCCATGTATCTGCAATATGGTCCCTTTTGAGCTGTTGTGGAAACCAAGATTTATCCAGGTCAAGTAATTCAGTGAGAGATCAAACATCAGGATATGAATGCTAACTCAGATATATTGAAGTCCTAGAACTGTGCTTTCATAGCTCAATGTGTGGCTTCCAGATATCATATCTGGTATATGGATCCCCTAATCAAATAGCCCAGTATTTCATTTCTTATCCAGCAATTTCAGCAGTATGTAGACACAAGCAAAACCAAGCTTGCCAAGAATCTGGCACACCTACTAAAGCTGCTAAGAAAGCTTCCAAATATGTCCTTATCTGTTAATAGTCAGAAACAATGTCCAATGATCTTCACATTTCATATGGTCTGTAGAAAATACCCAATAATTTCACGTCACCATTAACTATCTTCTTATGTGTAGAAACTCTGATTCAAATATGCTCTAGAGCTGAGTGGCTGGCATGTAGGTATTACTCAGTAAATATTAGCGTTGAGTTCGGTGAAAAAAATCTGCCTACTTAGTACTATGTCTTAAGCATAACAATAGGTTGGATATATTTGCAGGTTTACAAAATTCCTCATTTAATTTTTCCAATACTCTGGTGCACTGGACTTTAATTTGATAAATTTTTCTCCTTTAGTTGATTATTTCTAGTTTGTGAAACTTGCCAAACTGGGATGAGGAGTGGTGGTGGCTAAAATGGAAGAAAGGGGACCACAGAAAAATACTGCTTGGCTACACAGTTGAAGAGAGAGGTTTTTATGTGTAGCTCATGTAAGCTTTCTAGGTAGATTTTATTCAGGACAACAACCATCTCTGCAACTGTCAGGATTTGGATTTTCCACTGGATATTCATCATGGAGAAAATATTTTATTCCTTAAAATAAAGGACTAAGGTGGCAGCAATGCAATTTAGGATTCCAGTTAAGTAGCACTCCACAGACACTTCAGGAGAAATGCAGTGGGGTGCAGGTGCATGCGTGCTAATGGCTTCTAGCTGTTGAGCATTTCATCCAAATCTTGCTTTTTTTTAAGTGAACACTAATAGCAGGTTTCTATATTCACATCTTTCATGGACTACTGCAAAGTCCACTGGAAGAGGCATATATCAAAATGTTACAATCCCCTTCAACTGGTGTTATGGTTTGTGCCTAGATGCTCCCCCAAAGCCTCAGTGGTCATAGGTGGGGCTTTTTCAGAGACAGCTCCATCTAGAATGTGTGATACTTGTAATAAGGGTGGGTGATTACTAAATCAGTCCACTGATTGGTTTTTACATTGCCCTGATCCAGGAAGCCTAGACACAATATAAAAGGGGCAGAAAGATGCTATCAGGTTCCTTGTTTTTGTTATCTTGTGGGCACCATGAACTGTTCTGTGCAATGCCCCTCTGCCAAGCCACTTTGCCTGGGAGCCAGCCGATTAAGGACTGAACCTCTGCAAAGTCTGAATATAAGCCTTTCCCTGTTTAACTTTGGGCTTCAGGCATTTGGTCTTAGCCATGAGAGAAAAGAAACTAAGACAGCTTGAATAGCCCAGTGCTGATTTGAGCCCTAGTTATTTTCAGACCAGCCACCATTCCCAAGCTTTCCTCCAAATGGCCTCTTCTTACTGGTGTTCTAGGGGCCACTGTTCTCTTTGCAACATCTTCTAAGCAAGACTCTCTGTAAGTTATAAGTTGACTTAATTTTCCAAAATATTTTATTATGGAAAATTTTAGTGTATATTAAGTTAGACGACATAAGTTACAATATGCTTATTCTGCTCCTCCATTATATTTTTTGAAGCTAATACTCTATTATAGTATTTTGAAGCAAATCATTTTATTCATGTTCAATTCATTTTGTATCTCTAAGAGATAAAGATATGTTTTTATAAAGTGTAAACAAGAGCTTATTAACACACCTACAATGTAATGATAATTCTTTCATTTTATGGAATATTCAGGTATTGCTAATATCTGGTAATGTGATCAAGGTTTTTCTTTTTTTTTAAATCTTTGTTATTTTAGAGAGAACAAAACAAAACAAAACAAATCAGAATAGAACAATGCAAGCAACACAAAAGTTCAAAACAAGAAAACAGGAAATCAACAGTGGCTACCATAATGTCTCCTGTTTTCTTCGAAAGAGTTGTTCATATCTTCACATACAACAATATCAAACATAACAAAATAGTACAAAACCAATCAAAAGAATGAAAGCATTACAAGACTTCAACACCAGATAATAGGAAATGAACAATGGTTTCTATAATGTCTCATTTTCTTCAAAACAGTTGTCTATACTATCACACATAATAAAATCAAACAAAACACAAAAGAATAAAACCGATTAAACAAACAAATGAAAACATCATAGGACTTCAAAATAAGATCATAGGAAACCATCCACGAATACCATAATACATCCCATTATGTTTAAAATAGGTGCTCATACCATCAGACACAGTAAAATCTAACAAAACAAAACAGAACAAAACCAAGCCTAACAAAATTGTGAAAACAATACAATAGTTTAACCCACGATGGTATGAAACTAACAATATCACTACCTTCTCCTCCCAAGTGTTTCCTCTCCTATTACTTTTATAATATACATTGTGCTTTTTTGTTCCCTCTAACTCCTTTTGTTTTTTATGCTATGGTTGGTTCACCCATATGAGTTCAAACTGTTTCACCCAAGGTTTTTCTTATCACATTAAGAAAATTTTTCACATTTTTGTTATCTTCAGTTGTGTCATAGATCCCTTTGGAAATTTTCTCTGACTTCTATGATTTCAGCTTTAATGATATATACTAGCCTAGAGAATTTTGCTTACTAGAAATTCTACAATGGATTCTTTATAATTAAAAAACAAAGAAAGAAAAATAGCAACAACAACTAACACTAACATCAACAGAAATAATGGAGCACAGAAGATACTTTGGGCATTGAAGCTAATCAATGATAACATAGTGGTGGGTATATGATATGATATGTTTGTCCAAACACATAGAATACTAAGCGTGAACCTTCATTTAAATCAGGGACTTTGAGTGATAATGATGTGGTAGTGTAGGTTCATCTAATGCAACCAATTTACTGCTCTGGTGGGGATTTTGATAATGTGTGGGACTATGCGTGAGATAAGGTAGAGGTTATAGAAGAAAACTGTATCTTCCTGGGTAACTATATTGCTCTAAAATGGTAAGGTGAGAGAAGGGGAAAAGGAAGGAGGAAGAACTACACCTCCCAAGTGTCTTTGTGCTTTTGTTGACATCATGAGCAAGAGTAAACCATACGGAGTCTCCAGGTTCTCCAGACATCTGTCCATACAGTTGAGCTAATGGATGGAAACATGGTAGGGTGTTTTTTCCAGAGCACAGAATAGGTTTTCCAGACTTAGAAAATAAAAATATAAGAAGTTATATTGGAAAACAGTAAATAAATTTTAGTATTCATTCATTTTAAATATTACATAGGACATACTCACTAAAATCATTATTTTAAATTTCAGTTTAAACACACATCCAGTATTTTATCTTGCATCCCTTGGACAAGTGACACAATAAATTTGGCATAGGCAAAGGAAGAATTAGAAGAGCTCATGAGGTCATGGTTTATTGAAGAGTTGAGAGGTCTGTAAAAGCTTAAAGGTACTAGAGAAATGAAGAAAAAATACAGGAGCTTATAAAAGTGCTTTGAGGGTAGTGAATTAGAGACTTTCAGTGCTTTTTGAAATATTCAAGGAAAATGCAGAATTATCTTTTGAAATGAACTAAGGTGTTGAACCGTGTTTCTTTGAGTATAATATGTCTCTAAAGCATATTAAAAATTCTGAATGCAATTCTTTTCAGTTCTTCAAACAGCCAGCTACCTCAGAGTGGTTAATGGGATGACCTTCTTTTATTTGTAGAATCATAGTATAAAAGTAAAGGTAGTACACACTCCAAATGCTCTTATTCACTTCATCCCAATCCAAATTTCTGTTCTCTACCACAATCTTGGGTTATATTCATGGTCTACTTATTTAGCGGCAAAGTTTCAATCTGATTTTCATTTCGTTTGTTCTGAACCCTGAGTGTAGAAAGCAATTAGTGCAAGATCACCAGATACAGCACTTACATAGTAACTCAGTGACAAATCCTATTACAAGATAGAGCTACAGGAGTCATTTGACCAAGCTCTGAAATTCACAAATAGCCTCAAACATAGGCTGTTGATATAGGATTAGACCGCAAACATAAGTTGTTGATACAAAAGAGACTATATATATATATATATATATATATATATATATATATATATGAAGGTTGTGTGTATGTTGTAAAATTTAAAAGCACATCAAGTTTTGAAGACCTTCCTAGGCACTTCATAATTTTTAACACATATGAAACCTCAAATAATGGACAGGAAAAATGTCTTGGGATGTCCTTAAATACTTCCTCATTAATAATGAGAAAAGAGTATATGTGATTTCTGTGTCCTTGTGTGCATAATACTTTACAGTTTGCAAAAGTCTTAGACATAAGTCTTTATTTGTACAGTACTCTGCAATTCATAAAGACTTTTCATATGTCATTTGATATCTCAATTGATTTCCACAATAGTTCAGTGGGGCAAGCATAACACAGGCGCAGAGATTAAGGAGTAACCACTTTTGATTATACAGCTAATGAGCGTTAGAATACAGACCAGGGTGCAGTTGTTTCCTTTCCTGTTGTTTTTTCCACATTTTACTGACTTGAGTTACTCAGTAAGGGAAAAAATCACACTTAATATACACATTTTGACTTGCAGCTTCATTTGATAATTTAGATAATAGCTAATGATGGCTTAATTTTTAAAAGACTCTTTTCCCCAGTCATAGTTGTTTCTAAAGAAACCATAAAAGTGAAATGCATCAGAGGCAAAGTATTTGCTGGTATCTTTGTTAATCCTCTTTGAAATGTATTTTTAAGATCTTTGCTTTATTACAAAATATTAATTCAATTGCTGATTGCCATTAAAAATGAAAAGTTCATTTTTTCTGACTCTTATCTTCAGAATAATTGGAAGCAGGAATGATGCAGGAATTGAGTAAATTTATCTAAAGAATGCACCTGTTTTTCATATTTTAATCTAACTTATCGTGAATCCTTAGAAAGAATTAAAGGTAACTTCAACAAAGGAATTTTGTTTGGGTAACAGGGCTTTAAGGGAAAAAAACCCATAAATTCTCTTGAAGAAACGATGGAATCTTTTAAAAGATGTCCTGTCTTTGCCTTTAAAATTCTTTTTATATTTGCATTTCAATATAAATCACCACTAGAGAATTAAAAGTGAGTAAATGAGGATTCTAGCTCATAGCGAATCTGGTTTGCAGCTTTTCAGAATATCATGTCATTGCCAGGGAAGACAGTTTCTTAGATGCTGGTACATGAACCTACTATTAGACCTATTACAGGCTTTATCCTTTGACTTAAGGTAAACTCACTGGATAGAAAGGACAAACCCTAATTGTTATTTAATTCCCAATTGTCAAGGATAGGAAAGAACTCATGTTGAATTGATTAACATAAATGGTAGTTGATTGATGTTACAGCTTATATCTACATATCCCCCCCAAAGCCTCATGTGCTCATTGGTGGGGATTTGGAAGGTGACTGAATTGTGAGTGTGATATTCATCATTGGATTAGTCCATTGATGGGTTTATACTTGGAGCCATTTGACTATATACTGAAACCTCTATAAACTGTGAGCCAAAGTAAACCTTTTCTCCTTTAAATTGCAGGCATCATATGTTTTGTCCCAGCAGCAAGAAAGTAACTAAGGCAATTGGGATCAGTGAAATATAGCAGAATGCTGTGGAATGTGAATCTTTCGTGTTGAATATAGGACTAAGCACTGTAACTCAAATTATAATTTTTTATATTTTCAAATTGATCAATTAAAATTAAATTGTATATGTTTGCCATGCACAATATGATGTTTTAAAATATAGATTGTGGAATGGCTAAAGAATGCTAATTAATAAATATGTTACCCACTTGAGTCAATTTGTGGTGAGATCATTCAAAATCCATCTCTTAGCATTTTTCAAAATGGACCTTACCAAGAGTACAATTATATGTTGTTAACTATAATCACCATGCTGTTGATTATCTCTCTTTTACTTATTCCTCATATCTAACTGAATGTTGTAACCATTGGCCAGCTTTTGCGTGATGATGGGTAGATACAGAAAAAGCACTCTTAAATGGGGAGGGATCAAGAGATGGAGGAAGAGAAAGAGAGAGGAGGGTAAGGTGAGGAAAATAAGAATTGAGATTATGTACCAGTAGCAACTTCCCGCAAGGAATGTAATTACTATATACTGCAAACTTACTAATAAAAAAACTGAAAAAATAAATCCCTGTCTTACCTGAGTAATCAATATGAGCCTTGATTGAGTCCAGTAGTTGGATAGATTAGCCTCATTTCTTAGGAAAGGAATATGCTTTAATTAGTACCAAGTTCAAAATTTGGCCTTAGTCCTATTCTGATATATCCATTTTGTCATCAGAATGTTACCAAGGAAGGAAGCAAGTATAAAAGTCTTTTCCTCATTATTCAAAGGATGATGGTGATGCCTAATGTATCATGGATAGAGAAAGAAGTAGATTCTATTCTTAATCCATTGTTAATGACTTAGTTTTACAAAAATACTTAGTCTTCATTATATCTCCTTCTGTGTTAATTGGGGAAGCAATGGGTAATTCTTCCTGTAAGAACCAATTATCCTACATGCCACCTTTGAGTTCTGTGAGTCATTGATCATCCTGCAGGTTGAGAATTTGAAGCCAAAGTTGCCTTAGCTTAATGCCAGTAGTGAATAACTTTGAAATCAAGAATAAAATGTACAAACATCTTGACTAGGTACAGATGTTCACTTAACTTTAATGACTAGGTTACCTGATAACTCTGCATTATATTTTAAATATGTGTTGAGTACCTACTATGTGTCAAACACTGCTCTGTCTCTACTCTCAGTTTACTAACGAGAAGAATCATATGCAATGATTGAATTCAGTTAAATTCTGCGAAAGAAAAGCAAGACAATTAAATTTTCCCAAAAGAGCAAGGTGATTTGCTACTCAGCAGTGCATTCAGACAATCAGCTCTTACCTGGCTATTTTCAAAATGATGGAACTCCCACAATTAAAAACACTAACACCCTGACTGAAAGTCAACTGATTAGAATAGATATGTACCATTTTCCACCTGGTTCTATTTTTTTTAATCACCTAAAATGTTCATCATTTCTTGGAGGTCAAAACATGTTAGATCTTCTCTTTTAGCTCTTTTGAAATATATAACACATTATTATTAACTATAATCACCATGCTGTTCAATACAACGCTGGCCTCCTATGTAATTGTGCCTTTGTGCTCATTGACCAGCTTCTTCCCATGCCACCTCTGCCACCACCCCTCCCCAACCTCTGCCTGTCATCACTTTTCACTCTACTTCAATGTGACTGACTTTTTTATATTCCATATAAAATGAGATTTTGCATTATTTGTCTATATGTGCCCGCTCATTTCACTTAATAAACTCCTGTAGATAACAGAATTTCCTTCTTGAGGCTACTGCATGACATGTACACCATGGCATTCCATGGTATTGCATGTGTATACCACAGGAAAGGGAAGCAAAAAGGATAAAGATGCAATATGTAAATGTGCTATTTTCTTACAATGAATGTATTTATTATGTATCAAAAACATATACTGATAAAAATAATTCAATAAATAATTAAAAATAATCAGTGAATGGCAAGTTCAGTTATTTTCATGTTATAATGGTCAAATTTAATTGTGTCAATTTAATTGGCCTGAGATCTGTCCAAGGGACTTGTAAAGTCCACTCCTCCATGTGTCTGAGTGGGTCATGAAGGTTTGACCTTGAGTGCTGTCTGTGGCTCCTGGCCCCTTCTTCTCAGGCTCTGCTCCCCCATTCTGATTCCTGGCCCCTAAGAACTATAATACTTTTTCTCTATCACTCGCTTCCACCACGATACCTCTGCCTTATAGGAGCAAACCATGGTCTGAGTCCTCTGAAGCCATAGCTAGATTACACTTCTTCTTTAAATGGTGGGTGTCTAACATTGTGTCTCAAAAATGGGAAAGCTAATTAATACACATACCTTGGCTGGAGTGAATAATGCTTCATGAGTGTGGGAGTACAAACATTCCTTGAGCATACTGATTTCATCTCCTCTGGGAACATACCCAGGAGTGGTATTGCTGAATCATATGGCAACACTACTTTTAGATTTGGAGGCATTTCCATACTGTTTTCCAAAATGGTTGTAGTAATTTTCACTTCCATCAACAGTAAGTAGGGATTCCATTTTCTCCACATCTTTTTAGTTTCTTTAAATTGTTCACTTACAGTCCAAATAGGAAAAAAGTATTCTGATCAGATTATATGGTATGAAATCATGATCTTCAATTTTCGGGTGAATTTTGGAAAACTCTGAATGCTTAAATCTTCTGTCTTGATGAGAAGTTTCTTCAGGGCTGAAACACATCATTACATTTGATTTTGCTTGTTGTGAGCACATTATTTTCCTATTAAAACACTGCAGTTCACATATACAAATAAGATATTTCCTTATGCAACTTAATAAAAACTGATTTGGGGACTACTTTTGAGCTTAGCTCTCTGCTAAACGCTGTGCTGCATAGGAGAGAGTTTAATTTTCTTTACTGGTGTTTTATTATATTTTTAATATAATGGAAAAATCATTTTAATAGGGGAAAGGCATGTAATTGAAATTTGAAGTATTTTTTCTTAACAACTCTTAATTCCCTTTTGAGAAGGAAGGATTAAGAACCCGCACACACTTAGGATGAATGATGTCTGCCATATCATACCGGACTCTAGAGTTGAGTCTGGAATCAGTCCATGTCAGAATAAAGTACTGAGCCTTAGGTAAAGAAAGGGAACTTCCAGCTGCTCTCCCTAATTCCGCAGTAACAAAAATTGAAGTTCAAGGAGAGAAGAAAACATGCATGAGATAATCCAGCCAGTTAGTACAAGATTTGGGATAAAACCCGCATCTGTGATCCTCAATCTAGGACACTTTCAGCCAATCTACAGTTCTCCTGGTGGCAGAATTCAGATAAATATAACCAATGTGCTGAACCATTTGGGTTTGTTAAATGAACAAGAATCTATATGTGTTATATATCATGTTGGGAGATTATTTATTCTTTTGGAACTTCTCATATGTTAATTGGTTTGATTTAGCTATTCCATAACTTAGATATATTTTAAATCATCATGTTGTACACTATAAATACAACATTTACCTATCAATTTAAAAAGGAGGTCAAGTAGCACCATTTTTGCATTTAGAATGGTTCGTTGGATGCCAAATCAGGAAATGAAAATATGCTCAAGAATAGTGAAAAGAGTTTCAGTTTTTGAAAAAATGATCCTCTTCTATTATTTTTGGGTATAGTGCTGGGAATTTATCAAAAGGGAAAAACAAACACTTGGGAAAATCTGTGCTGTCTCTTCTTCCAGTATTATTCTCAAGAAAAATCTAATTCTAGACAGCCCTCAGGATTATTCAAGAGGCAGTAGCCATCTTCCTGCTCTTCTAGATGGCAAGAGAACGAGTCTTCATCTTTTCAACTAAAGTTGTCCAGCAATTAAAGAGAAATAAACTAACTCACTCTGATGGATGTCAACTAAGTGCTCCTTCTCTGGATAATTAGCTCCCTGGAAGGTGAACGTGTGCTCATTTAGCAATCCATACCAAGCGGGTACCGTCCAGGGGAAAATGAAACATAACACATTTAGTGCTAAATTAAAGACAGGATCCACAAGCTGAGAGTCCCCATGAATCAGACGCACGAACAACAAAACCCATTCTGCTGGTGGTAAATTAGCCCTGATGCCAAAGAAAAAATCAGACATTAATTTTCACACTCTGATTTTGATAGACTTTTCATTTAAAAGCAATTGCTGTCGCACTAACAACAGTGACACCTTATAATTTCACTGTGCAGGGTGGCTTCCTCTCTACTCCTTAGAATTATAATTGTTCTAGGTTCAGAGTGAAAAGCATGGCTTTTTGTAACTACTGAAAATCTACAGCTAGAAAGAAATTCAGAACAATTAAAATTTCAGTGCTGTAGTGCCTAACATAGAATGATTGTTTAAACGAGTGTGGGTGACATATTAAAATTCAGAATTTTTATGAATAATATGGAGTGATGACTGTTGAGAAAAGATGATGGTACTGTGGTGTAAGAGGCTCAATGTAATACTTGTCAGGGGTACATTATTTCCATGGCGACAGGAATCTTGCTATCTCTTGGTCAGTTGTCACAAGTGTTAAACTCTAATGATTTAAATTTGTGTAAGACGTTGCCCACACTTATGAAACACAAAGAGCAGTCCAAATAGAAGAAATAACAGATGCAGATACCCAGAGATAAAAAGAAATATGGTTTGTCTGAGGAAAATAGAGCCTGTTATAGGTGGATCATATAGTAAAAGAGACAGAGAAAGCAAAACAGCTACAAAATTAGGGTACAAGATTTTTGTTTTAGAGGCCATGGTAAGGCATAGAGGCATTGAGCCTGAGACCTCAAGTGTGAAGGTATATGAGTTTCACTACAGAGAGACTTAAAGGGAGAATGATATGAGATGATTTCTTTGCAGGATTATCATTCAAGTGACATGTGAATGGTGGATGGGGAAGACCACAAGTTAATCAACTTTTCATTACTGTGACTAAATAACCTGGAAAAAAAAACAGCTTAAAGGAGGAAAGGCTTATTTTGGCTTACGGTTTCATAGGTCTTAGTTCTTGGTAGGTCACCTGGATTGCTTTCAGTTTTGTGGTGAGACAGAAACATCATAGTAGAAGAACATGGTACAGAAAATCTGCACACTTCCTAGCAACTGGAGAAAAAAGAGTGAAAGCATCATAGAGGAAGGGCTCTGGGGCAAGATATAGCTGTCACTCATATCATTCATTCTGTTCTCTACTTCCTCTAACCAGGCCCCACCTCCTGATGGCCCATTCAGCCATGAATGTATAAGTGGGTTAATCCATTGGTGAGGCTGGCACTCTCGTGATCCAATTACCTCTCTAGGCTCCACCTCTGAACATTGCAGCAATGAATATCAACAACTGAATCGATGAGTTTTAGGGGATATTTCATGTTTAAATCATAACATACCCAAGATTAAAGTTTATGGTAATAATCTAGTCAAAATGGTTGAGGATTTATAGCTATGTGAGTAGAGATAGAGCTGAAGAGACTAACATTAATTTAAAAGATAAAGAGAGGTGTTCAGGTATCAAGGGACCCATTGGGTGGTATCATTTCCTATTATCAATCCTTTGTTTTATATACAAATCTGCTCCTACCTCAGTCTTCTCTATATCCACAAACAAGAAGTCCATCTTTCTAATCACTTTTCTTCTTGCCATGAAATTGCTTTTGTCCTCTCTATTCTTATTCTTGAAAACTCATGTAGCAATGTTGGAACCCATGTCAGTTCTTTCAAAACACGTAGAGGACCTGAGTACTTTTCACCAAGTACACTGTTGCACCTCTGTTCTAAACCATCATCACTTGCCTTCTGGACTAGTGCAACAGACTCCTAATTGGTTTCCTTGCCTCACTCTCACCTCAGAGCATGTTCTCCAGCAAGTCTTCTACAGTGATTCCTTTAAATATAATTCAGTTTATTTAGGCCATTACTTCCAAGTTACAGCTTACCAAAATGCATGAACGAACAAGCTAAATGACACAAGAAAAAATCAGGCAAAGCTCTTCAGGATAACTAGCTCAGATGCTTCAATAAGTTAATACTATATATAAAAAAAATGAGGTAAGGAAGACACCCTACACTACAAGGCCTGAGAGAATCACAACAATCAAATGCAATGTTTAGCCCTTGATTTTATCCTGGTTTACATAAAACCACTCTAACGGAAATTATGGAAGTGAGCTGTGAATATTAACTGATGATAACAATTGTTAGTTTGGTGGTTTTGAGAATACATGCAGTTATTATGCAGGAAACTATTTTAAAGAAATATATACCAAGGTACTTGTGGGTAGAATGCCATAATGTTTATACCTTAGTAACTTTAATAAATAAAGTATATTTGAACTATACCTCCCACAAACTCTTTCTTTGCCTATTTAGCTTGCTTTATTTTTCCTATTAGTATGTACCACCACTTTGGATGTGTCCTTTTATTCACTGGCTCTTCCCACCCGACATCAGCACATTCTAGAGTGTAAGTACAGTACAAACAAGAATTTGCCTGTTTTTAATTGTCCTCACTGTATATGCACTGATAGGATGAAGATTTTTTTTATTGAAAAGATAAGTAGGAAAAGCTGGTCAGTGGGAAGAATAAGTTGAGTTCAGGGCGAGTTTGAAGACATATATTTAAGGGGACACATACTGGCTGCTATGTAGCTTAGAGAACTTGTGGCTTTAGACTTTGTGGTGAGAAGATAAATAACGTTGCATCTGGTAATATCTATGTTCTCATTGAAGAAGGAGGTAATGTCATCAAGTAAAAACAGCATATAGATGAAAGTTAAAATCTTGGAAGTTCACGTTCATCAATTCTGCGTACTTTCCCAAGTGAAGAAAAGCGATGGGGAGAAAGCCAAGATGATATTCCCGGGAATGGCAATATTTGAAAAGCACACAGACCACAGGGAGGAAATGAAAAAAAGACCCAAAAGATATGATCTAAGATAAGACAACCACAAGAATGTGGGTTTCACGTACACCAAGGGAAAAGAGTATTAAAAAGGACATCAAAAATCAAATGCCCTAGTATTGGCCGTGAAAAATAAAGACACGTGGATTCCATATGTAAAGGAAGGTTAAGTGGATTGTTGGAGAGTTAATTTCAGGAAGGAATGAGAGATACGTAAATAAATATTGCATGTTAGTCTTTAAAGTTTTACTTAGAAGGGAAAAATAGAGGCAGTAACTCAGCAGAGCTGACTACAGTGCTAAGTGAAAGATTTTCTTTAGGGTTAGAAAACATGGGAACATGTTTATATGCTGAAAGTAAAGAGAAATTAAAGGAAAGAAATTAAGAATCAAATACTGAGAGGAAACTAAAACTGGGAACTGTCTTTTAGTGAGGCTGAAGAACATTTCTAAAGAGAGTAAGAGAACTATATGACTGTAACTTGAGATTGATGTTGACATTTGAGATTTAAGAGATGGTACTTAGGCCAGGCATAGTGATGCGTGCCTGCAATCCCATAAACCCAAAATGAGGCAGGAGGATTGCTATGAGTTTGAGGCCAGTTTTGGCTACATAACAAGGAAGAGAGAGCGAGAGAGAGAAAGACAGACAGACACACACAGAAAGAGAGAGAGAGGGAGAGAGACAGAGACAGAGAGATAGAGAGAGACAGAGACAGAGACAGACAGAGAGACAGAGAGATTACAGGTTAGCCTCATTACTTTCTTATCCTTGATATATAGTACCTATATAATACCTAACTACCCAACACTCATGACTTAAAGAAGGAAAGGTTCATTTTGGCTTAGTTTGTAGAAATTTCAGTCCATAATCAGGCAGCTCCGATGCAGAGGAATATTGCAGTAGAGAAGAAGCTCATGGTGTGGCAGTGGAAAGCAGGGAGTGAGAGAGAGAGAGAGAGAGAGAGAGAGAGTGAGAGAGAGAGAGAGAGAGAGACAGAGACAGAGACAGAGACAGACAGAGAGTTAAGGGAGGAGCTTGGAACTGACAAACCCTTCCAGGCCACAGCCACAGGAACCCACACCTGCCGACCAGATCCTACCACCTAACAATACGACAGTAAGTCAGGTACAAACTCATCAGTGGGCTAATCCACTGATGATTATCACAGGTGTTTGATTAAGGGAAAAGCAATTGAAAGAGACTGGAGCTGGAGAGCCTACCTAATTTAGATGCTGATGTTAGATGAGATATTCACATGTCACTGATAATTTCCAAGAAAGATGGCAGAATGGAAGTAGACAAATACCAAAGACCTCAGTGGATGTGGGCTTCCTTATGAGTTTTCAGTGACTATTATAACAAATTGTCATGAGTGCAGTACTTTGATGCAACAAAAATTTATTCCCTCTCAATTCATGAGGTCAAAAGTTTAAAATCAAGATCATACACCAGAGCTGCATTCCTTCTGAAAGCTGCAGGGGAAAATTCTTTCTTGTTTCTTCAAGTATCTGGTGATTGTTTGCATCCTTTGCTTATTGGCTGTATAACTCCTATCTCTGCCTCCATCTGAACTTTTTCTCCTCTCCCTGAGTCTCTTCTCAACACATCATTTATAAGTACTGCTGGAGATTTAGAGCCTGCCTGAGTAATGCAGGATGATTCCACATAGAGTTATTTAGTTCCATTTTTACTCTTTTTTCCAAGTGCATTTTTGAGGTTAAGACCTGGACATATTGGGATGGGGGCACCATTCGACTCACTGCAGGAAGTTACTTGCGAATTCAAATATTCACGGCTAAATGTCTGATTTCATATTATCTCCTAGCTCCTAAGGACACATGCTACAGTTAGTAGAGCTTGAGAATGAAAAAAATCTCTATTTGGATTATGCAAAAACTGTAATTTAGCAAGGTAACTCCTATCACTGAAGACAATACAAAGAAAGATATTGGCAATATTAAATTGCCTAGTTACAAGAGGTCATGAAACAAAAATGTATTACGTACCAAACTGGCAATGTTAATTGATGCTTGTGTCCAATGGTGGGTCCAATTATTCTATTTAAGGGCACTGAAAATATTTTCACATTGTTTCCAAGACAACCTATGAGAAAGTAGTGGTCAGAGATAAGCAAAGTTGAAAGTCAAAGGAGAGGAGGGGAAAAGAGAGGCTATGTTTGAAGCTAGTATCTCAGTTCAACCTCCTTCTCCTAGAACCAAGGTGGACAACTTCCCTTATTTATTCTTGATGTTGGAATTTGATAGGTAGATTAAGCTGAACCGTAGGCAATGTGACCCCTTTTGTGGAAGGCCACCAAGGTCTGATTTATGATCTCTGAGTATTATTTTTATGGAATGGTAAAGATCACCTCTTAAAGGAATGATTCTCCTCTTATTAACTAAATTGTTGTTGGAATTATTGGTGAATCAGACGTTGAATCTATTAATAAAATTTACAAATATAAATTACAAAAAACATGAAGTGTCCCTGTTGGTCAATAAACTTAACATTTTCCAAGAAGAGAAAACACAACATCTAGAGTTTGCTTTGTGAGCACAATGTCTTCGTTGAGGGAGAATGCAGAAATGTCATAATATCTGATGGTTAATGAATATCCCATCTTTTTTCATCTTTCCAAACCAGGTATTAAGTGATCGAGACACTAGTTCCCTGGAAAGAGCCAGAGATGCTGACAAAAACCAACTCCAACTCTTTTTTCTGTACTTAGATATGACTTCCCTTACCATTATATTATCCTTTCTATTTTAATAGGTCTATAGAACCAGTTATAACTTCCCAGCTAATAACTTATTTTGCACAGATTGCACTTAGGGTTGGCTGCTTCCTAGTAAGACACTTTAATCTTATTGGTAATGTTAACTCTGTTGAATCAGCAACTTCAAAGACGGTTTCCAATACCAAGTTCCTCTTGCTCATAAGCAAGTTTCAAGCAGAAAAGAACAATTTCAGACCTTTCTTGTTCATTTTCTTTTATTCTTGTGTGTTCACCCTGATTTCACATTATGTTGGCTGTTTTCTGCTGCCTTAGAGAGTGTTCAAAAATTGAACGTACACAACTGGGTCATACTGCTAAGATATCCAATTTTCCATAAAGACCATTGTTTGAATATTTCTTTCAAGTATCAGCACAATAAAACATCCAGTTATGAAATGTAACATAAAGAAATTCCAATGTTCATGTCAGTCCTTACTAGACAAATTTCACTGGGCCACCTTTTTGTGAATCATGTATCAATTAACATAAAATCATCGAATCATTAGAGATAATCCCTTCATTCTGTACGTGATGAAGCAAATCCATAAAAATCAGCCTCCTATCCCAAGGTCACCAAGAGTGTTCAGATGAAGAACAAGTTAGATAAAATAATGGGCAGGACACAGAGTTATGTGTGAGGGAACTTATAACTCCTGAACAGCCTCAAATCAGGGTTGTTTAAATTTATTTGGGATTTTGATGCATGTTTTCTATCAAACATACAGTCATTAGGGAAAAAATCGTGCTGTCAGGTATATTGAATATGGCAATTCTTAAAATGCTCAAATTCACTTTTAAAGGAGTCTAAAAGAAAGTACTTTTAAAGGAGTCTAAAAGAGAGCAGAAACAAGGAAAACGCATTAACATATGCAGCAATAGCCTTCTTCTGCTTTGGAAACACATTTGCACACATCTGATGATTTTCAAGCCAGACCCAAAGGACAACGACACAGGCTTTTGCACAAATCCAATATTTAGGAGGGAAGTAGAAGTAACCACATTGATCCAGGTTGTCAAAAAAGAATCTTGAAGTGAATTTGATAGAATCATTCATGAAGACTGTGCCTGCTGAATGCCATGTTGCCCATTTCACTGCAATACATAAATCATTTGAATTTTCTTGCACAGAAAGAGAGAAAAAGCTTCCGGTTTAATGTAATTGTTTTCATCTTGTTTACGTTACAAGACAACTCTGCAGCCTCCTTGACACCAGCAGAGGGAGCTCAAAGACAAGTCGCCAAACTGCAACAACTGGCAGGAAAATAACTTCAGGGTGGGAGGGAGGATGGTAAATGACATAATGAAGCCAAGTGTGGGTCATCTATTAAAAGGGTCGTTTTTCAACACCCGCGATTCCCCCTCCCATTTCTTTTCATCTGCTGTTTGAAATGAATTCAACAACTTTATCTTAATATTCTTTTCCGGACAAATGGAAGAAGTAGCTGAGCAATTTTGGGAACTTTCCAATTGATTTTCCTAGTCATTTCCCAAAAAAGATTTTTAAAAGATTGATCGTGCAGGATTAAATTAATTATAAATTAATTTGAAGATGCTTTTTACCACACAGTGATTTGTCATCTATCTTTTTATGCCCATTTAACTTTTTAAAGAGGTTTTTCTTTTCTTGAGAACACATTTACACATGAGTTTGCTCTAAGGAAACTATGATTATATATACATTGAACATTTCTTCATGTATTTTTTGGCAATTGTACTTCTTCCTTGAAGTGCCTATTCATTTTGCTTGTCCACTTTTAATTGGTCTTTTATTTTGGGGGGAAATCGTTTTTTGAGTTCATTATATATTCTAGATACGAGTCCTCTGTGTAGTCATTCTCAGTGGGGTAGGAGTTTGAGAAATGGAAGAAAGGGGCAGAGAGGAAAGGGATAAGGAATAAAAAGAATTGGAATGTGTTATGTGCATCTACCAACTCCATATATTGAATATACAAATGTGTTGCTAACATGCACAAAACAAGGCAGATGGTCAAGAGATAAGTGGAAAAGGGAAAGAAGGAAGGGAAAGGCATAAAATAGGAAATTAGGAAGCTTTTTGTGCATGTACCCACTTTCCACAAAGAATGTAAATAATGTATACTACAGATGTGTACTAATAAACAAACATAAAAGAAATAAACTCAAGCTAATTGAGGTATATGTGGTCCCATGGCGAGTACTCAAGTTAATTGAGGTAAGAAAAAGTCCTGAGTAATGCATTTCTGTTTATCAATTATCCAGTCCAAGGTACTTAATTGCAGTAGCCTGAAGTGATCAAGACAGTATCTCAAATACATGCAAGTATCAATTTATCCAACACGTATTTGCTGAGGACCTTGATGCACCAGATTCAATGCTCAGAGTAGAGATATATGCGGGATATAGCAGAAAAATAATATAGTGGGATTAACAAGCAGTAACTGATAAAATAAATGAGATAATTTCATAGAAATGCAGCAAAATTAAGAGAATCATATGGAAGAATATAGAAGAGTGCCTGTGTGGAATAAGGAACTTATTTCTTTGAGGGAGTGTTATCAGACCAGAGATCTAAATAAGATGTAAATGTAAACATCTACCCTGTAAATATCTACCCTGGATCAACATACTTCTTTCTTAAAAGACTTGGGGGTCACATGATTATCTGTGTCCACTCTGTCATTGTAAAACAAAAGCAACTGGTCAGTAGCAAACAAATGGATATAGCTGTATTATAATAGAACTTTATTTATAGAAACACATTCATGAGAGGGGACGAGTATTCTAACCAAGAGGAATAACAAGATCAAACACCTTAAATCAGGTATAATCCTGGCATTTTATAGGAACAATAACTCCAGCGTTGACAGAATAATGAACAAGGAAAGTGTGATACCAGGATATGGCAGGCACATAGTAATCAGATTACATTGTACCAAGTGGTAAGGACTTTGAGGTGATAATACTGTGGGATTTTAAACAGATGAGTAGCACAATTTATGTGCATTTGAAAAGATACAGTCTGCCTCGTGGAGAGGGGATTGTAGGCTAAAGAGGAGGAGTGGAAGGAAGACTAACTACTAAGCAACGAAGTGAGAGCTGATGGCACCTTTGGGTAGAAAAATAAGAGTGGAAATGAACAGCAGTGGATGGACTCAACCTGTGTTTCAGAGGTCCAGTCAATCAAAGCTGCTATTCGACAGAAAGAAGAAATAGGGTAAACCAGGGGGTTTCAACTAGCTACTGTATAGATGGTTATGTATTTCACTGATTTGGGAAAGTTTAGGACAGAAGCAGGATTTGGGGCAAGATAGAAACTCAAGTTTTATTTTTGACCAAAGGAAGTTTTGCCTACCAGTGGGATGCAGAAAGAGGGCCTGGAGATATGAGACAAACCTGGTGAGGACTGAAGATGTTGTTTTGGAAGTCGTTAATTAATAGGATAAAGGCTAACAGTATAACTTCAGGAGTCATTAGTTAATGGGCAATATTCAAGCCACTTGTTTGGATGACTTGGCCTATAGAGAGTGTGTCAGAAACAGAAGAGATGTCAGGGCCGATATCAAGTCCCGATGTCCTCAGTATTTAAGGTCGAGCGGAGAAGAAGAGCAGCCATGGAATCCGGTTTTCCCACTGGCCATGTAGAGAATCAAGAAACTGGGTGATTTCTGCAAGTTAAATAGAAAGTTGTCCGAAGATGAGACAGCAGAAGGGAGCCTGGAACCAGAGGACAAGACCTGTTGTTAACCTTAAGTGGAAGAAAATGTAAAGGGTATCTTAAATTACAAAGTATCACTCAATTTTTAAAGAATGTTGTCAATTTTAACACTTTGGAAGCTGCTTTGTATGTCTAACCCGCAATGCTCTATTTTAAGCGTGCTAATGTTTCACATTCTTACCACAATGACTAAGTAGTATTCGGTAATTACAGTACACACAGTGCTGTTTATTTCTGTCCTGGCTCCCTTTTATACAGCTTACTTCTCAATTTTTCATTACCATCTTTAACTTGAAATGACACAAAACCTCATTTCAAAACATCAAGGCTGGGCTATTTAATGCTTAACTCTTTTGAATAAATGTGAAGAAAGGACAATAGGCATCAGTGAGATCCCTGGCAGGAAAGGCACAATATTCTGTGTACATGAAGAGACACAAAAACTAAGACAGACCCACTCTTTTCCTGGCGTCAGGAGAGACGCTTATAGCAAATATCAAGAGCTGCGGTTGTCTGTGAGAATTCCAGCCTCAGTGTCTTTACTGCTGATATGAGATTCTGATAATTCACATTTGCCTTTGCCTCCGTACTAAATGGAGTGACTTTATCTGAGGAAAATCAAGCTGTCTAGTGTTCAAAGAAAATAATAAACTAAGGAAAACAGACAAATAGACAATGTCTGCAGAAGTTGTACTCGAGGGGAAAGAAATCTAACAATGAGTCTTTTGGACTTTTCTATTTATATAAGACTGCTGTGGACATTCGTGTACAAGTTCTAGGGTAAACATATGTTTATGGTTTTCTTGGTTATAATGGTAGGCATGGAATTAGTGGGTCATATGATAACTTCACACTGAACTTTCTGAGGAACTGCCAAACTATCTCCCACAGTGGCTGTTATACCATTTGGTGTTCTAACCATCATTGTATGAGCGCTCCAATTTCTCCACAACCTCCTCAGTATTAGTTATCTGCCATTAGATACCACTATCACCAACCTAGCAAGTGTAAAAGAGTAAGAGAAGAGGCCTGCCTGAGTGACTATACAAAGTAGCTTTCGATTTTTTGGTTTTGATACATTCTTTCCTGAAAACTACCGATGATGTAAGACTTGTACAATGAAAACAACAAAAGGCTGATGAAATAAGGAAAACAAAAATAAATGAAAAGCTATCCATATTCATGGATTGGAAGATTTCATATTGTTAAAATGTCCATATCTCCCCCAAATGATCTATGGATTGCATGCAATCCCTAATAAAACCCAATTGCATTTTAAATAGAAAAACAACCCACAATTCTTTAATTCATATAGAAGCATAACATATTGTTGATAGCCAACAGTCTGAGAGAACTTGGCACTGAAGGCATCACACTTCTGATTTGAAAGTATTATTCAAGCACATGGAAGTCAAGCCCTTCCGTTTTCTGGGAATGCCACGCATCAGTGCCACTGCTGAACAAGGGAGCAAGGAACGTGGAATTACAATGACACCAATCTTACTATTTTTTATTAAGATTCAGTGATTTTTTTAAATAAATGCTCTCTGGGTTGATCCAAGGTTTAGGTTAGTTTTCAGAGTTCTCAGAAACATTTTAATTACAATTACACTTAATTCATGGTATTGTTAAAACAGTTGTGCTGATAACATACACTGAAAAGTGACATTATTCTTAGATAAGGTCTTCCTATCATCACTGTAGGACATTGTCCATGTGCTCATGTCATGTTACATGTTGTTATTAGTGCACATTTGTATTACAGAATAGTGATCTTCATTTTGAGAAATTGATTAAGTTAAAGGGGTTTGAACCTAGAGGTACTCTACCATAAAGCTACTCTCCAGCACTTTTTTATCTTTTATTTTGAGATAAAGTCTCCTTAAGTCACTAAATTACCCAAGCTGGGCTTGAAATTGCGATCCGCGTCCTCAGCTTCCCAGGGAGTGTGTAGATTGCAGGCATGCAGGGTCATGTATGTCTTCTCCCTTTCAATCCCTTTTGCCCTAATCTCCCTTTCCTCCTGTCTCCCGTCCCCTCCCCTACTTCCAAAAGTGTACCCGCTAACTTCCCACCATCATTCTTTTATGTATTTATTTATTTATTTATTTATTTATATTTTAAGTTTCTCATGTAAGTAAATATATGTAGTATTTGACTCTCTAAGTCTGAATCGTTTCACTTAGCTTTTTTGTATATGTACTAGGAATCGAACTCAGGACCTTGTGCTTGTCAGGAAAGCATCGTGCCCCTGAGCTATATCCCTGGCTCTCATGATGTTCTTAAAACCCTGATTTTGCCAGGTTCTAGAAGTATTTCTACTGTTTTTTTCATACAGTAACAGCCTTTGGGGTTACATTTTCCTCCATTTTCACTTTTTGATTTTTTTTTTAGCTATCAGTCATGCAAAACATTGGAGGCATAGATTAATACATTGGAAACCAGTTATATACACAACTAAGGATACTTTCCTATGTGGAACTAGTTTAGCACAAATACAGAGTGAGCTTTTGTCATGGAAGTGAGTCACTCAGACCTCCCTTAAAGAAAGAACTTACTATTTGACATGACGGTCCCCAGCCACCTCAAATATACTCAATGAATGAATACTCAATGAATGAGTGTTACCCAAGCCTGGTCACTTTTTTCTAAGCTCTTTCTTGCATCCAAAGGATGGGGCAAGATAATGAAACTCTTCCAAGTTAAAAGGTTAGACTTCATTCATAGACAATAATATGTTGTAATTTTAAAGTGTAATATAACCAATATTGCATTTGTGGCAGTTATGGAGGTTAATCTCCCATTGAGAAAGACGTACAATCCAGCTGTATGAAGAGTTTTTATCATACACCCTTTAGTGTTTTCAGTTTCTGCTTCAACCATGCGGTTTGTAGGCACACCCCAGTAAATGACTGTGCATAGAGAGAGAATATTAGGGCCTAAGCATTTCCAGCATTGGTGGGACCACTCTAATGATCAGTCTTTGCGATAAAAGTCTCCATTGTGTCAGATGGGGTTTTGTGAGATCTGAACCATAGCCTGATATTAATTTGGTTGAAAATTATTTCTTTTCCTTTTCCATCCACAAGTGTCATATCAATATCATATCTGAAAGCTTCCCTGCCCACTTCTGAATTCCTCTCTCTCTCTCTGATAGAGTCTCTATGTAGTCCATTCTGGCTTTGAACTATGTACCGCTGATTAGCTTAAACCCCCATGACCCTCTGCCTCAACTTCCCAAATGTTGGACTTAAGAGCAATCACCCTTGCATTCTTTTATGATTCACAGGCACTATTTTCAATGACCCTTTCTACTCCTAACTCTATTTTAGGGTTTGCTTCCTAGACAGAGCCCAGTTGAGACACATTTAAACTGCATTCCCACATTTGGTGAAAAAGGAAATTCTAGGATTTCAGGAAAAACTGGTATGTTTGAAGGTTTTTTTTCTCTTTTGAGTTTGGAATAGTCCTAGTCCAGATGACACTGAGAGGCACTAAATTTCAGATTAACTGTGCTGTAGTTTGAAAGGTAACTGAATATAAATACAAACAGAATAAGCATCAGAGAGTTTATTCTAATATAACTAAATTATGCAAATTACTCTAGAAGAGATGCATATACAAATAGCCCTTCATTTCCTGGTCACAGCCAGTGCAAATTAGATTTATACATTCAATATCTAAGGTCCCAGCATCTACATGAAAATACACACACACACACACACACAGACATAAATCTATAGATATTTGGTGTAATGTAGCCAAATCCAAAGTTAAGTGCAGAATTGAGTTGACCATCCTGTTAATTGGGCCTTAAATTCCATTCTATTGATTTAGACCTTCAGACTTTTAATTAATCGACTTATTGGTTGTTGAGAGCTAGAAAGAAGAGAGAGGTAGATCTATCTGAAATGTCTACTGTTCTCCATTGTACAAAAGGAGAAACTGTGGTCCAAAGAGAGTAAACAGTGGCCCACAATCACACACAAAAACTGAATGCATGAGCCAGAAGTGGAACCAAAGTCTTAGGGACTTGACAATGACTCCACTTATCTTTTGTTGTCCCATATTTGCCATGTCACAGATTCTAGAATACTTCTACGATCAGGGAACTAAATCAATAATACACATTCATCCACAGTTCTTTACCTTTTCCACCAAGCTCATCTATGGTGCCGAACAAAAATCTTCTCTATCTATTGAGATGATCCTTGACATATGACAGAGTGCAAACCCACTAAATTTGGGTAAATTCAAACTGCACACTTTTAGGTTCTCCAACTCCAAAGCAATAGAAGATCTCCAGCAGCACCATCTGATTATGCAAGTTTGTTCCTGTGGAGAATTAATCAAATGCATCTTAGAGGCTCATCTGCTATGTAACACACGCATTCCTTGATATTGAAACTCCCTAAGAATTCTCAACACAAAATGTGCTATATAACACACACATTTCTTGATACTGAAATTCCATAATGATTCTTACCCAATATGTGGTGGTGACTTGTTTTGCTAGTTCTTTCTGATTTTAATAAAACTCCAAACTCTAGCAGTGGAATATGTAGAACATATTAGTTATTCACCTTCAATTTTCCAAAGTGGTTCACAGTCAGGCTTTCTGGCTCTAAGATGTCAATTCTCTGGCAGGATAGGTCAACTCCTGGAAGGACAGCAATTTATTAAGTCTCTTTTATAAAATATAATGGCAGGGGAAATAGAATCAGGCACAATTAGATCTGCTTTTTCCAGTGCACCAGGTTTAACGATAATTTTATCTTTTGGCAACTCAGTGGCTGGCACTTTTCCCTTCGTCATTATTTAACTCATGTTCCAACAAGGTATCAGGGAATATGAGGCTCTGCTATGTAAAGTGCCAAGCTATTGACCAATTCTGACTTCAGAAAATCCTATGACAAATGACAGGATTTAGCTTGACTCCTTTGTGTTCTCTCCTGTGGCTCCTTTTTTATTGTTTCTCTGAGGAGGATCCTGTGGTTCTAGATTGACACTGCTTTCGACTGGTGGAAATCAAGCAATTTGGCAGAACAAGAGAGACAGAGATTGGTAATTGGCTACAGCTAATCAGAGCATTAAGAGGCTGTAAAGACTATTTTTGTGCATACCTTGGATGATTAAATGCCCTTCCTGGGAAAGTATAGGTTGGCATATACTCCTGTATCAAATTTTATGATAGCAGACTTAAATGAATTTCAAGGGTAGCTCACACCAGGGGGCTGTGGGTTTTTTTTTGTTTGTTTGTTTGTCGTAGGTAGTATGATGTTACTGAAACAACTTTCATTCATTTATCACGCACATGCTATGTATCAGACACTGAGCCAAACAGTGGAATTAAATACTAAATGACACAGAAAATGTTGCTGACTTCAGAGACTGTCATCTTGTGGAAAACAAAAACAGATAAACAAGCAATTAGACACTGGACAATGGTGAGTCCTAGGAGAGTGCCAAGAAAGGAAATCCAACTGGTACTTGGTGGGCAATGACAAACTTCATAGAGAACATGATATTGAAGCTCAGAACTAAAGAAGGCGAGATATGAGGCAGGATAGAGTTTATGCTCAGGGGTGGGCGGGCCATGTGTAAAACAAATTAAGAGAAAACATGGGGGAAAAGAGTCCCTTAATGACGAGACTGAAACAAATAATGTATAGATGGAGTATGACAGGGAAGTAAGGGGCTACAAGGCTCTGAGGGTTCCTATGGTTCCAAAGAGGCTAAGCAGGTCTTTAAAATCATCATGTGTAGTGGCAAATTTAAACGACACGATTGAAAAGCATTCATCAGATGTTCAGTTCTGCACTGGGCATCCTGAGAGTTTGAGCTTTCAATAATGATTAAAGTTAATATTCATTAAACATTTAACTCTGAAAGAGGTACTACTGTTATCCTATTATTATTTTGATGTTGAGTGAGCTCAAAAATATGAGAAATATAGGACAAGAAGTACCATGAACATTCAGAAGAAAGTGTCACAGGTATGAAATTTCTAAAGAAAACAGGAGATCTTGAGATAAAGATACAGCACAGGATGGTGAAGGTGAGGTCAGTGTTGGATTTAATAGAATAAATTATTGAGGTTGCAGAACAGAGGTTGATGATTGAAATTTAAAAGATGTTTATAGCTTCACAGGGTGAAAAAGAGAAACTGTCAAATGAGACCAAGAAGATGTCCCTCTTCTGTCTGAGGTGAGTCATAGCAAACAATATTCCTTTTTCTCAAGGGCAAGTTATAGATATTAAAACACCAATCCCACAAAAGAAACTTAAATTTCAGAAAAGTCACTTCTCCCATGGATACCTTGCCTTCATATGGGTCATTCCCCACACCTGGGGGGAAAAATGCTATGCAGAGTGGCCAACGGAATCTGAACAAAGAGGCTTTGTTGAGCTTCTGGAACCTAAGAGGGAGGAGTTTCAAGGAAGCCAGAAGTGGCTGTGTTAGTTCAAACCAGAGGAGGAAGTTACTGTGACCACCAACAATGCAATTTTACTTTTTGTATTCATTCATCCCTTAAATGTACTGTGTGAAGAAGCAAGCATTGCTAGTTTTGGTGCATTATATAAAAACTGAGATGCAGAAACATGATGTGTTGACAGGTATTGAAGACAACTCTTTGATGTAGTCAAATCTCAGAGATGTGTCAACATTTCCACAGCCAGGAGCGTGCTGGGCACATCACCAGATCATTTCTTCACTAAATGCTTGATGTTTTGAAAGTAAAAATATCAATTTATTTCACAAGAAGAAAGAAGAGTCTTGTGCTCTAACAATCTCCTCTTTCCCCTGGAACAAGAACCATTTTTCTTTAGCATAGCGCAGAAAATTCCAGCCCAACAGTGTAAGGTTAGGATTCATGAAATACTTCAATGAAAGACAACTGCATAATTTGTTAGATGCTTTGGCTGGAATTAGACTAAGGTTTCTAAAGTTATAATTGTGTACTTTTTCTAGAAACCAATTGTGTAATTCATTTCTTAACATAAACCAAGTGAACAAAGAATTAATCTTCATACAGTCTTGCTTTCATTCTTTTTCCAAATTGTTGACAAATCATTTGAACTTTGGAGTGGCCAGGAAATTTCAATTCCTAATTTACCACAAATCAAGCTGTTTAGGGGAATAACTTTCGATGCTAGATGCCTAGAACACAGAACGTCAAAATATGGATATTACATTCCAAGTTTGCTTCTTTAGTTCATAAACTATAATTGGCAGCTTGAGAAGTGATACCTTACTTAACAACATTTATAAAATGTAGTATGTCAAAATCTCCTCGTGACTTTAATGTCTGCACTACTATACAACAGCCTACCTTAGTCCACTCAATAATTTTACAAGAGCAGAAGCAATATACATTATTTCAACAAATTAAATTAATAGAATTTTTATTTTCACATACTTACTTTGGTTTTACATACATGCAGAATGATAAACAGATTTTCAGTGCAAGAAAAGTCAGATACAGAAAAGACAAACAAAAAAATAAATGGAAACAGAGATAGTTGAGGCATTTTCTTAGTTTGTCTGACCTTCTACTCAGGTGGCCACTGGAAAAGTTCAAGTATATTTCTCTAGACAAAAGTGAATCTGATTTAAATGGCGATATTGAATTTTTCAGATCACTACAGAATGGCAATCATGCTACTCAAATGATGCATTTCTTTTCTTGACTCCACTTCATCTTTTAATCTTCATATAACTGAATAACAGAAGAAAGCTCCTTAAATAATGAAAGGAGCTTCAAAAATACACAGAACTATTCCTTTTTCTCTGCCCATTAGCTGTAAACTAAGATTAAATGTACTTAGCCCCTAAAAATGCTCTACCAAATATAAGGAAGATTTGTATGGAAGGGAAGAAAAGTCTAGATTTATTTTCTAGGTCACTATTCTGATGGGAAGGATGCAAAGAGAACATTGTTTACAGACAACACACGGACGCTTAAGGAGAGAATGGTTTAGATGTTTGGCATGCTCTCAATTTCTCACCACAAGAGTGAGTCTTTGGCATTCATTCTGCTAACTAGAGTGTTGATTATTAAAGACTGAAAGCTGAATGCCTATCTGGAAATAACCATCAATCAAAAGGAACTTTTTGCCTAAGGGCAATCCATGTCTAATGTTTAGAAACGTAAATAAATGTAGCCTAGACTCCTTATGTTGGGTCATCCTGGCTGTAGAACTTCTCCATATAAAGCCAGCAGAGGTCACTATTCCAATTGTATCTCAATAGAAAGTTTCAAATACAGCTTTTTCTAGTCCCTTGTACTGCTATTTTTAAAGAGGAAATAAAGAAACAGTGAGTTCAAAGATGACAAAACCAAAGAGAAATTGGGCTTAACAAAACAAAATGATCAATATGGTTTAAAAAGAGTCAAAAATTTAGAAGACATGACACAAACCTTTCAAAGCACAAGTGACAAATTTACCAATGAAACAAAGCTCATGAAAAGGTGTGAAACAGAAATTCCAGAGATAAAGAATACTACAGAATATATGAAAAGTAGAAATGAAAAATACGAGAATAAATTGTCTGATATAGAGCACAAATAATAATCAAAAGACTATATATCCAAAGATATTTTAAAAATAAAAGAGCGAGAAAGAATAATCCAACAGCAACTAGATCAGTGGTGATCAACCTATGACTCTAAAAGTTTCTGCATCACTGTACTATATGATACAAAGAAGATTATTGTAAGACTAATTAGAGTTAGAAAAAATTAGAAGACAGCATCCTTGGAATAAAAATTTTACAGAAATCATAGCAGAAAAATTTTCAAGTGTGGAGAAACAACTCAATATACAGGTAAGCAAGTGTCATAGAAGCCAAATAATTACAGGGACAGATGAAGCTCCCAAAACATATCATACTCAAAATTCTTGAAATCTAACAGAAAGAATTTTAAAATCTGTTTTAAAAAAGCAAAAAAAATCACTTATAAAGATAAACTCTTTAGGATTTCAGTAGGCTTTTCAGCACAAACTGCAAAGGTCAAAAGAGCTTGGAGTGGAGTATTTCAAGCACTAAAAAGAAAACGCTTTTCAATCCATACTAATATATCCTGCAAAATTCCCTCAAAATTGATGGAGAAATAAAGGCATTTTGTGATACAGAACACTGTCAGAAATGCATGACTACAAAACCTTCACCCCCAAAAAATTTTCAAGGAGATTATAGACACAGTGAAGCCAATAAAGTTGAATAGTTTGAAGGAATGTACACTTCAAACAGGGTGAGCAATAAAACAAAGTAAAAATAAAGAAATCAACAACAGAAAAACAAAAAAGACAATAATAAGTCAATACCTTTCTGTAATAATGTAAATAGCCTCAACTCCTCAATGAAAAGGCTCAGATTATCAAACTGGATCAAAATACAAAATAAGACTGCTTACAGAATTCAAAAGACTTATCTAATCCAAAAATGAATTCATAATAATATTCAAAAGATAGAAAACAATATTCCATGCACCAGGACCCAGAAAGCAAGCATAAATAGCAATCTGATTCTATTAGTTATGGGAACAAGTCAACAGAAAGAGGTAACAATTGTAAGTGTATATGCATGAAATGCCAGTCCACCCAACTCCATAACACAAGCACTATTGGACGTAAAACATCAGACTGACACCAACAGAAACATAGTCTCGGACCTTAGCATCCCACTTTCACAAATAGATGAACTAGACAATAATGCAACAAACAAATATCACAGCTAAATGAAAACTTCAAACAAGTACACTTAATAGTTATCTATAGAGGATTCTACTCTGCTACTCAGCAGCACAGGGAACTTTCCACAAACAGACTACATACAGCCCATAAAGCCTACTCTAAAAGACATAAAATAATCAAAATTGCCCAGTGTATACTATCAAATCATATCACATTGAAACTAGAAGTCAATTGCAAAAGAAACCACACAAATTTCTGGACATCAAATAGCACACTTATAAGTACGCAGTGAGTCACAGAAAAAATCAAACATTTCCTAAATTCAAATTATATTGCCACTACAATGGCAAAGAACTTAGGGGTCTCAGCCAAAGCTGTTCTAAGAGGAAAATTTATTGCTGTGAATGATTACATTAGAAAAACAATCCGCTCAGATAAATAACCTGATGATTCAGGTTAGGGCACTAAAAGAACAAGAGCAGCTCAAACAGAACCTAGTGCAAGGAAGAAAATCATAAATATCAGAGTAGAATTAATGAAACTGAGACTAAAAAGCAATACTAAGAATCAATGAATTAAAACATTGGTTCTTCAAAAGAATAAACAGAATAAACAAACCCTTAACCGATCTTATCAAAAAAGGAAAGAAAATATCCATATCAATGCAATTACAAATGAAAAATGTGAATTCACAAGAGACAATGTCAAAATCCAGAAATATCTTTAGTAGTTACTATGAAAAAGAGTACTTCCACAAAATACAGAATTTTGGATAAATAAACAGAATCCAAAACACACATGAATTAGCAACAATAATCCAAGTAAATAAAGTAATAGGCAAGAAAATTTAGGCAGTAATAAAAACTCAGAAAAGTCCAGGATCCAATGGAGTCACCACTGATTTCTACAAATCCTGCAAAAAAGATACAAAAGCAATGGTCCTCAAAGTCTTTAATAAAATTGAAAGGAAAGTGTTTCTCCAAACTCATTCCTGGAAGCTAATACCAGAAAAAGACCCAACTACAAAAGGAAACTGCAGACCATTCTTTTAATGAACATAGAGGCAAAAATCCTCAATGGAGTGTAAAAAATCACCAAAATACACTATGACTATATTGGCTTCTTACCAGTGATGTGAGGATGGTTCAGCATATGCAAATCAATAAATGCAATATATTGTGTAAAGAAAAGCATGAACAGAACACACGATCATCTCAGTAGATGCAGAAAATACCTTTGACAAAATACAGTTAATTTATGATTTAAAAAAAACCCTTAAGAAAAAGGTACAGATGGATATTATCTCAACCTGTTAAAAACCATTTATGACTTAGTACCAACTCCATATTAAATGAGGAAAAGCCAAAGACTTTTTATCTAAAATCGGATCAAAACAATGATATCCTCTTATAACACTCCTGTACAATGTAGTACATAAAACATTAGTCAGAGCAATCAGACAAAATAAAGAAATGAAAATGATGTATATGGAATAGGAAAAAGGCAAGTTATCAATATTTGCATATGACATCAAAAGACTACTAGAATTAAAAATCAAATTCAACAATGTTCAAGGATATAAAATCAGCACACAAATATCAATAGCATTCCTGTACACCAAAAATGAGCTCACCAAAAAAAAATTAGGAAAACAATACAATTCAAAATAGCATCAGGAAAAATATATACTTAAGATTTAACTTTTCCAAGTCAGTGAAAGACCTATAATGAAAACTATAGTATTCTAAAAAAAGATATATTGAAGAAGGCATTGGAATATAGAAAGATATCCCATTTTGGATGGGAAGAGTGAATATTGTCAAAAAAAACATACTACCAAAACTGATCTATAAATTCAATGAAATCTTAATAAAAATACTCACAGCATTCTTCATAGAACTAGAAAAAGCAATTGTGTAATTTGTATGCAATCAGAAAACACTCAGAATAGCAAAAACATCCCTTTACAACAAGAGTAGGAGTCATCACAGTACCCATTTCAAACTACAGTGACAAAAACACCATGCTACTAGCACAAAACAGACATGTAAATCATTGGAACAGATCAGACCATGAAGAAAAATCCCCAGGCATACTAAGTCCTCTGATTTTTGGGGAAAAAAGCCAAAAACATAGGCTGGAGGAAAGATAGCCTCTTTAATAGATGGTGCTGGGATAACTGGTTAATATACATGCAGAAAATTGAATCTAGACCTATGTTTTCCACAACACATGAAAATAAAGTCAAAATAGATCAAAAAACATAAATACAGTAACAGAAATATTTAATCCTCTGGAAGATAAATTAGATAAAACTCTTCTTGACCCAGTGAAGTGCTTTCTGAACAAAGCCCCAGTTGCACAAGAAATAGCATCAAGAATCAACAAATGAAGCATGGAGAAAAAAAAATAATGGAGCTGTGAGTACCAGCAACTCTACTTCTCCAGGATTCAATGTCTAGAGTCTGGGAGGTGGTAGCTTGGAGAAGAATCAGAGAAAGGAGATTCTACAAGAACCAAGAAGGAAATTAAAACAAGAACAAAAACATAAAAAAGAAACACAAATAAAAAAAAGATCTTCCAAAAAAACAAAAGAAAGAAAAGAAAAGAACTAAAATATATGTAAGTAGAACATATCGTGGACAAGGGAACGGACCTTCAACAGGCCACATGGCTGCAAGCAGCTCATCAGTTTTGGTTTGTGAGAAGACAAATTGGAAGGGAAGATTGTTTTCCCCCACAGAGCCACATTGTGACTGAGGGAGCCAGTGGTAGCTGGAATCTGCAAAAAAACCAATAGTATACTGCTCTCAAAGTGTCCTTACACAGACAACTGGTGAGTGACCCTGGTCAAAGCAGGCACTGCCATATACATGACAGATGGCTGAGAATCCATTGCAGGAAAGGGCTCAGAGTTTGAATCCGAGTCTCAGAGCATCCAGCTAGCTCCATGCCAGGCTTCCCACCCAAAGTTCCCAGAGTGGGTGGGTGAAGGGCAGCCATAAGAGATGGCCGGTAATCAGAGGAGGCTGGAGGACGTCTCACTGACAGGCTGGAGCTGGTGAACAGGGACCCAGCTGCCATGGTCAGAGGCCGGGATATTTCTGAGTTACACAAGATTTCATGGTTGGTATAGACACCCTGTTCCCGCTGGGTGGGGAGGTCTGCATTCAGTATGGTCTGGGGTCAGACTGCCTCCTTCCGATGCCAGCATGAACAGGGTCATGTCTATGCTTGAGCACTGCCCCATAAAAGTGCAGGCTCTAAAAAATACATCCAATGCAACAGATAACTTGTTTTTGCCACTTTTGTCTTTGTATACATTCTTTTCTTTCCATCTGTTACCTTTATTTCCCTCCTTTTTCTTTCATGAGCACATGAGTTGCGTGTGCGTGTGTGGGCACCCACACATGCATGCGTGTGTATTTCTCTTCCTCTTTCCTTTTCTTCCATACTGGCTTATAGATGGTAAGGGAATTCTCCTTTTCTCTTCTTTCTATTTTTTCCATATCTTTTCTTCTTATTTTTCGTCTTTTGTATCCTTTCTCTTTTTCTTTCCTCTCCTTCCTTTTCATTGGTCTCGTTTTAACTTTTCCGCCAACAATGGTATTTGTCCTATAATCTCCTCTCATCTCCCCTTTTCACCACTAATTTCAGGCCAGTTTTTCACGTTATTCCTTCCCAAATATACAACATACTTCTACCGCCACTGGGATCGTGTGATCCGCTTCTATTTCCTCCTTCTTCCTATACTATATAATTGAAGACCCCAATTTTATTTTCTTTTTCTTCTTCATCCCCTCAGGCATTACAGTATCCTCAATCCTCTGCATCTCCAGTAGAGGAGACATAGTTTTTATAGTCAGTGCATAATAGTGCGCATTAATACCTAGGTTGTCTTGATGTTTACACTATAACTGTGAGTCTCTTCTCTAGGCTTAACGATACTACAAAATTCAGTCTCATAATACTCAATCTGCCTTGAGTGACACTTCTGTAGCTCATTTGATTGCATAGATCTGCTTCTGACTCAGTAAACACTTACGTGCTAGTGAATCTGCCTGCCTATTCCACCATAATACCCAGGGAGAGAGACAGCAAGGGTTCCTAACCCAAGTGTGTCAGCATCAGACTGCATGCATGCCGGCAACCTGGCAGAATGAATTCCTGAGCCTGGGTTAGCTTTAGTATTGCAGTGGAAGGATCAGATGTGGTACTGGGGTGTGAACATTCATCCTCTCTGGCAAAGCAGCTAAGTGAATCACATATGTATTGTCTCATTGGGGTATTTAGATTGTGTTCTTGTTGGATATCTTCTAAGTTTGGTATTTTTTTCTTGGTTCATTTTATGCTTTATTATATGTGATTATGTTATGCTCTTTTATCATTGTTGTGCTCATTAGATTTTTGCTATTGTGCACTTTTTCTTCCATTTGCTGTAATTTAATTGGTATCTGGGTTCTCTACCTTTTTTCAGCTCCTTGACTAGCTTCTTTACCTCAAGCCCCCACAGAAATACTATTACCATATTTCTTAATTTATTTATCTAAATATATAAACTCCTCCTCTCAAGTTTTTAATTTCCCATATTTAGCTCTCCCGTAGTCATTCCTATCTTCTCTAGTTTGAAATCACAATTCTCCACATCCTAACCCTTTGGATCTTCTGTGTCTCATCTAGCACATTGCCCTACCTACCAACAGGTTCCAACAAACACATAGCTTCCCTCAATCACAAAGTAAATCTCCTTCTCCCATATTGTACAGTTGCCCCTACAAATATTTTGTTAAAACATTTAACACTAAACCTCAACTAAATGTACACCAACAGAATCAGACCCAACAAGTTTTCTTTTTCTTCTCATCTATTGCTATCCCATCAACCACCCCTCCGTGTTTTACTATCCTCATTTACCCACCATCTATTCTCCTCTCTCCATTTCTGCTACCTCATTGAAGAACAACTGCTAACAATAATGATCATAGCATGCACAGGTGATAGACAAATAATAGAAGTGCAAACACAAGGACTATCATAATATAAGTAACATATGATTGCATTTGTTGATGCTGTTCTAATAAGAATTAATTCTCTCCACAAGACATAAGAACATGGCCCAAATCATGTAAAGCAAATAACAGAAATGCTAAATACTACCATTGGACATATAAAGCCAAAAATACTTCACAGGCAGGCAGCATCATACCAAAAGTTTCCACATAAACCACAAGTTTGCAGCCTTTTAGGCTGCAAACCTCAATGTCACCCCCAAATACACATATAGGATCATGGGGAAGCAAGGCCATAGAAGATTCCCAAAGTCTTCCAAGTCTCCTAAGGCAGAGCAAGGGATCACAAATGGAAAAGAGAGCAAATATCACATAACATAACTCTTTGAAAACTTGATAGAGGTCGTAAAGAAACTAGGAGAATTCAAAGAAGAAAAGTCACAGGACTGTCACTCACTATGCCCAAGGTGAATTTGAGAAAAATAAGTAAAAAATTAGATGAGCTAACTATATGGGTTCAAAGCATGAATGACTGATTCAACAAAGACATAGAAGCCTTAAAAAGATGTGAGGCATAATTACCTGAAATAAAATCTGTACACAATAGTAATTTGGCTCATGAATGTAATTTGTTCCTGATTCTTGAAAAGATGGCCACATTCATGTTTATGCAGGAAAAATGGCTGCAGTTGTGTTCATTATCTTCTGTAGAGTTTTCAAACAAACAAAATTTTGCTAAATGCTTCTATTTGCAAACCAAATTGCTTGTTAATAAAAGTTTTCACAAAATGAAGTACCACCATAGAATTCATACATTTCAGAAATGACAAATGTGGAGATAAAGTGTCTGAAACAGAAGACAAAAGTTCTCAAAAAAGGCAAACAAGAAAAGATCCAACAGCTACTAGATGACACTAAGGAAACCACCTAAGGCTAATTTTCATAAAATATAGAAGATAATACAGATGGGATTATAAATATTTTATAGAAATTGTAGCAGAAAAAGTTACAAACATGAAAAAAGAATGTGACATACAAGTGAGAAAGGCTACCAGAACACCTAGCAGTTATGATGAACGAAGCTCATCAAAGCATATTATTATCATATTGAAAGATATTCAAAGAATAGAATTTTAAAAGCAGTAAAGGGAAAACAATCACATATAAAGGTGAACTAATTAGAATCTCAGCACACTTCTCAACACAAACTTTGAAGGTCTGAAGAGCTCAGAGTGAAGGATTTCAAATCCTAACAGCAAACAACTTCCAACAAAGATTAACACACTCAGAAATGCTGCCCTTCAAAATAGATGGAGAAATAAAACTATTTTATGAAAAATACCAGCTCAAAAGATGAATTAATGCTAAACTAGCACTCCAGAAAATACTCAAGAATATATTGCACAGAAACAATGAAACTAATACAGTTCAAAATCCAGAAGAAATGGAAACATCAAGCAAGGCCAGTGAATAAATGACAACAACAAGGAAAAGTGACTGCAAAAGAAAAGCAAAGAAGTTACCAACAGAAACAATGCAATGACAATAAATAATCAACACATCTCAGTAATATCACTCCAAATTAATGGCCTAAACTCTCTACTTAAAATACACAAACTGGAAGACTGAATCAAAAGACAGAATCCAACAGCCTGTTGCATAGAAAAAAAACTTGTTTAATCCAAAAAAGATATTCAAAGATTCACATTTAAAGGGTGGAAAGCATTATTTTATGCACCAGTACCCCCAATACAGGTATAGGTAGCAAATTTAATCTCATACAGGCTAAACACCAAACTAAAACTTATTAAAGAGACAAAGAACATCACTATATTCCACATAAGGGAACAATCCAACAAGATGACATCACATTTATATACATATTTCTACACCAGATAATGACCCATCTATCTTCATAAAACAAGAAGTTCTGTTGGTAACTGCTTTTCTTTTGCAGGCACTTTTCCTTGTTGTTGTCATTTATTCACTGGCCTTGCTTGATGTTTCCATTTCTTCTGGATTTTGAACTGTAGTAGTTTCATTGTTTCTGTGCAATATATTCTTGAGTATTTTCTGGAGTGCTAGTTTAGCATTAATTCATCTTTTGAGCTGGTATTTTTCATGAAATAGTTTTATTTCTCCATCTATTTTGAAGGGCAGCATTTCTGAGTGTGTTAATCTTGGTTGGAAGAACCAACCATAAAATATCAGATAAATACTAATCCAGTCACAGTGGGAGATTTTTAACACTCCACATTTTGCAAGAAACAGATCAACAAAAATTCAAAAATGAAGTATCAGAGCTGAAACATACCTTTAAATATATGGGTTTAATAGATATCTCTAGAGAATTCTACTCTACAGAAATAGTGCATACATTCTGTTTTCCACCATGCTGTAATTTTTTCCAAAATAGGTTGCATACTAGTCCACAAAGCCTGCTTAGGTACATCTAAAAGGATCTCAATTACCCCAGGCCATGTATCATACCAGTGTGCATTGAAAATAGAAATCAATGACAGAATGAATCACAGAAGCACTTGGAAGCACTTTGAAAATTAATAATACACTCCTAAACAACCAGTGGAACAGAGAATGAAATAAAGAAGGAATTTAATAATTTCTGGAAGTGAATGACAACCCCTATACAATTTACTGAAACATTTAAGAAACTATGAAAGCTGTCTTAAGAGGAAAGTTCATCACACCCAGTGCTCATATTAGGAAAACAGAGCATACTCAAATACATTACCTTATGAAAAATCTTAAGATACTTGAGAAACAACAACAATCCAGGCCCAAACAAAAATCATGTAGGAAAATTATAAAGCTTAGAGTAAAAATCAATGAAATTGAGACTAAAAAAAAAGACAAAAAGTCAATGAATCAAAGAATAGGTTATGTGAAAGAATAAGCAAAAGACAAACCTTTAGCCAGATTTACCAAGAGCAAGAGAGAAAAGACTTCAATTAATGCAATTAGAAATGAAAAAGTTGAAATCGAAACAGACACTTTTGAAATCCAGAAGATAATAGCTACTTTGAAAAACTATATTTCAAAAACTTGGCAGATTTTGAAGAAATGGACAGATTCCCAGGCTCATACAAATTACCAAAGCTAACCCAAGACACAAATATGCTCAACAACAAATAACAAGCAATGAAACTAACACAATAATAAAGTACCTATCAAATCAAAACCCAAGACCTGAGGGATTCATTTCCAATTTCTACAAAATCTTTAAGTATATTATATCACCAATACTCCTGAAGCTCTTCAAGGAAATTGAAAAGAATAGAGTACTTCCAAATTCATTTATGGAATCCAACATCACCCTGATTCAAAAATTAGATAAAGACTCAACTAAATAGGAAAACTATAGGCCAATCTCCTTAATGTACATTGATGCAAAATCCTCAACAAGATATTAGTGAATAGAATGCAGAACATCATCAAAAAGATCATGCATCATGACCAAGTGTGTTTCATCTCATAGATGCAAGGATGTTTCAGTGTATTTAAATAAATGTATTTAAAACAACACATAAACAGAAGTAAGGTAAAAAGGTACATGATTATATCAGTAGATACACAAAAGATTTTTAACAAAATCCAACACCCCTTTATGATCACCCTGAAGAAAGTAGGTGTAAAAGGACCATACATCATTTTATAAATGCTGCTTATAACAAACCCACAGCCAAGGTCATATTAAGTAGGGAAAAACTTAAACCATTCCCTCTTAAATCAGGAACAAGACAAGGATGCTCACTATCACCATGTCTACTCAACATAGTACTCAAAACATTAGCAAAAGTGATCAGTGCAAGAGAAAGAAATAAAAGGGATGCATATAGGAAAGGAAGAACTCAAATAATCATTATTTGCAGATGACATGATAGTCTACATATAAGACCAAATTACTGCACAAAAATACTTCTAGAATTAATAACCAACTTAAGCAATGTAGCAAGATACAAGACTACACACAAAATTTATTAACGTTTGTGTATATTAACAATGAATTTGGTAAAAAGAAAATTATAAAAACAATACCATTCACAGGAGCTTCAAGAAAAGTGAAATACCTGGGAATAAGCCTAAGCAAGTAAGTGAAAGAACTCTATAAAGAAAACTACAGTATTCAGAAAGGAAACATTGAAAAAGACATCAGGAAATGGGAAGATATCACTGGCTCCTGGATAGACAGAATCAATACTGACAAAATCGATATACTGTCAAAGTTGCTATGCCGATTCAATCCAGTTCCAGTAAAAATACACACAGCAAACTGTATTTTGCGGACTGCTATGGCTTATGTCTAGATGTCCCCTAAAGCCTCATGTAGCCATGAGTGAGGTGCTTTGCAAAGGTGGCTGGATTTAGGGTATATGGTGCTATGCTCAAGGGTGTGTGACTACTAAATCATTCCATAGATTGCCTTGGCATAGTTCTGGCTAAGGTTAAGGATGTGAGTGTTACAATCACCTTAGGGAAGGTAGCCTATATAAAATATAAGGACGGGAAGAGGTGTAATGTGCTCTTGTTTGCCTTCTGCCATGCCACCCTGTCTTTGGGCCTGAAACCTCTGAAAACAAACCTTTCCTCCTTTAACTTTGGGCATTAGGAATTTTGTCTCACCAACAAAAAAATGTAACCATGGCACAGATCCTGTGAAATCAATCCTAAAATTCATATGGAAGCAGAATAGATACAGAATAGCAAAAGCAATCCTGGGTAATAAGAGCAAAGAAGGGAGTGTCAGAATACTTAACTGCAATCAATATTACAAAGCAATGGTGATAAAACAGCATGTTACTGGAAGAAAAACAGATATATTAATGAATGAAACAGAATTGAGGATACAGAAATGACTCCAGACATATTTAGCTGTTTGATCTTTGACAGAGGGGCCAAAAGCATATGTTGAAAAAAGATAGACCGGAAAAACTGGACAACTGTTTGCAGAAGACTGAAACTAGACTCATATCTCTTACTATGTATTAAATTAAAATAAACATGGGTCAAATATCTAAACATTAAAATGGAAACATTGAACCTACTAGAAAATAAAATAGGTAAAACACATGAAGCCATAGGTATAGGAAAGAATTTTCTAAACAAAACTGCAATTGCACAAGAAATAACACCAAGAATCAACAAATAGGATTACATCAAATTAATAGCTTTATAACAAAAGAATTAATCAGTAGTGTGGAGACACAACCTACAGAATTAGAAAACTTTTGCAGTTATTACTCAGACATAAGACTAATACCTAAAATATACAAAGAACTAAAAAAAAATTAGACCACTTAAAATAAAAGAAATGGGCAACAAATGGGCAAGTGAAATGAATGGACACTTCATAGAAGAAGAAGTACAAGTGACCAACAAATATATGAAAAATATTTGACATCTCTAACCATCAGATAAATGCAAAATTAAAACAAAACTAAGATGCTGTTGCACTCCAAAAAGAATGTTAATCATCAATAACTCAAAAAGACACTGGAAAGGCTGTGATGAAAAAGCAATCCTCCTACATTGTTGGTGGAAATATAATCTAGTACAACCATTATTGAAATTAGTATAGGGATTTCTCAAAAAGTAAAATTAGAAAGCCCATGTGACCCAATTATCCCTCTTCTAGGTATCTTCCTCCAAAGAGCTCAAGACATCATACTGCAGTGATATATGCATACCAGTGTTTATGGAAGCACAGTTCATAATAGCTAAATCCTGGAAGTAGTTCACATATGCATCAAAAGACATTTGAATAAAAAATATGGTACCTATATATAATGGAATACTATATGTTTATAAAGAAGAGCAAATCTGAGACATCTGTAGGAAAATAGATGCATCTGGAAAATATGATGTTGAGTAAAATAAACCAGGCACACAGTCTTAAAACCATATGGCATCTCTCATTTGAGTGAGGCAAAGTACAAAGTTTAATAAAGTGTGGATAGAATGATACAAGCAGTTGTATCTTTTGCAAATAAGAAGGAGTTCAAGGGAACAAGGGCAAAAAGGGAGGGAGAAGAAGGGGAAATGAGTAGAATAAAGATATGCTATGCATAGGCTTAATGACCTCATTAAATGTAATAATTCATTCTACATACATGAGCTGACATTAATCATATCAACAGAAAGGAAATGTAGAAAGAGAAATTAGAGGTGGAAGGAGGGAGTGGAGAAGAGGAAGGGGATTTTAAAAAGACACAAGATGTACTATGCAAGTATACTCTCCTCTCAAAATGATTGTAAACTGCATGTACTATAAACACATAT
This sequence comes from Dolichotis patagonum, assembly GCA_004027295.1. Taxonomy (NCBI): domain Eukaryota; kingdom Metazoa; phylum Chordata; class Mammalia; order Rodentia; family Caviidae; genus Dolichotis; species Dolichotis patagonum. The sequence goes on along the minus strand of PVJX010007024.1, from coordinate 8,479 downwards.
TAATAAAAAAATCAACAAATGATATTATATTAAATTTAAATTTTTTTCACAGCAAAGGATACAGTCATTAGAGTGAAGAGAAAACTTATAGAATGGGCAGACATTTTTGCCTGCTACTCATCTGATAGAATTTACAAACATCTCAGGCCAGGGATTTAGCTCAGCAGCATAAGCGCCTGCCTGGCAAGTGTGAGGTTATGAGTTTGATCCCCAGTACCAAAAAGAAAAGAAGAAAAAAAATTACAAAGATCTCAAAGTACATAAATAAATAAAAAAAAGAGATCCACAAAAATAAACACCCGATCAAAAATAGGCACCTAAAATGAGTAGGTACTTCTAAGAAGTACAAATTTCTAATTAAACCTGGATAAATGCTTAACATCTCAGGTCATTGGCGAAACAAAAATTGAACCAACACTGAGAATTCTTTACTCCAGAAAGAATACCTCTCAACAAAACATCAAACAATGTCAAATGATGGCCCGACTGTGGGTAAAAAAGGGTTTATTTTACATTGCTGTTGGGAAAGTAATTTGATAAAACCTCTATTGAAATCAGTATGAAAATTCTTCAAAAACTAACCCTAAGAATTGCATTTCACCCAGCTACGCATCTTCCCATAAGAGTTAAAGAGGTCATACTATGGTGAGACATGCATAATCATGTTTATAGTAGCAAAATTCCTAACAGTTAAAACTTAGGAACTGCCTAAATATCCATCAGCAGACGAATAAACAAATAAAATATGATATTTATATGCAATGGAATACTACTTTGTAATAAAAAAAGACAAAAATGAGTCATTTGTAAGAAAATGGATGCACTAGAGATCATAATGTTAAATAAAATAAATCAGATGCACAAGCTTAAATATCACATATCTTCTCTGGTTTGAAAAGTCCAAAGTATAAATAATTTAAAAGATAAAATATACAATAGATGAAAGGGGAACAGATCCTCTGAAAATGAGAAAGGGATATAAAAATGCAAGGGGAAAAGTAAATGGGTAAAGGAGGCAAAAAGAATTAAGATATGTTAAGTACATATACTTACCCCATAAGATGAATATAAAAATAATATACTGAAAATATGCATGTACTAATTTTAAAAAGATCTAGGAAAGAAAAATGGGAGCCAAGACTCTATTTTCAGTAAAACTGACTTACAAGAACGAAGGGCACAAATTATTATCAGCATAATATCACTAATAAGGGGAATCATAAGTATTTTCTAAAGATTGAATTAGGGTGATATCAATCGGACTGGCATGGAAACAAAGTAATCAGAAGGTTAAACATTTTAGGTAAATAATTTCAAATAAAATAGAAAAATCATTCTATAAGAAAAGCATAGATAATATTAAACACAACTATGAAACAAAACATAAACTTTGTCAACCTTTGCAGCATAAAATAAAAGAACAAGCAGACAAAGCTGGAGAAAGAGGGCAGGGAGCTGTAATGGGGAGGTTAGGACTCTTCGTCTGCTCAGCATACAAAGTAGGAAGCAAGGAGAATTGTGTTTTGTTAATTGATCAATAAATGCAATAGTTTAATCTGGTCTTTTGAAGCCTGGCTCCTCACTCTTGAAACAAAAGCATACCTGGCGGTTGCTTCTGTGCTACACTTGTTCCAAGTCCCCAATCTATCTAGGTAACCTAAATGCACACACCTGGGCTCCAAATTCTAGCACTTTCAATTTTAAGCAGAGTCATGCAGGAAGACAGTGGCTGATTGGAGTTTATACACTAAAAATGGCAGCAGCCTGAGTCCGTATCATTGCTCTGCTTTCTGTCTGTTTCCTAGCCTAGGCCCCCAGCAAGCCATTGAGTCTGTAAGCTCACTGATAACATCTCTATGAAGACAATTGTTGTTTAGTTTCGGTAGGAAGCATTGTGGTGTTAGAGGTGAGTAGGATGACAACAGTCATAGAACCCAATTCCAGTAGATTTCAGAGTTCCTCCTGTCTTTATTTCTAGATTATTCAATTGAAAAGAAAACTGAGATGAAGAATAAAAAAGGAGACCTCTCCAAATCTCACAATAAATTAAGCATCAGATATGCAGGTTAACAGAGGAACCAAAGAAGGTTGAGTGAAGAGAGACAGTGTCAGGGAAATGTTTAGGGTCTTAGTGCATATAGGGTCCTAAGCCACTCCTATGCCTGATGTGAGAAAACCTAATTCTTCCTCTTTCCTGAAATATGTCCTTTCAGCCTGCTAAGAGGCCTAAACTCCCAGTAGACTGAGCCTTTGGAGCTCTGCCAATCTCTGACCCAAGCCATTCAGCCAACCTGCCAGAAAACGCTGATGACAAAGGATGCTAATTACTGGAGATTTGCTTTCATATGGAACATGAAACTTTCTCATTATCGGAGGATTTGCATCAGCTAAATTATACCAATTCTCAATGATGACACAATGTGCTCATTTTGATTGGGTTGTACTAATACTGCACGGATGTCTCACTTCCTAATTGGCAGCAAAAAGAGACATTAATGGAGAAGCAAATAGCCAAAGGAAAACTTACAGCAATTTGGAATTTCCTGGTTAAATTAGGGACTGAAGAAGGCAAAAACAGGAGTATAAACTCTAAGAAAGATTCTGTTCTCTGGAAGTCCTTAGAGAGAAATGGGAGATGTAAAGCGTACAGACATTTATCAGTTAAGTGTCTATCCTACACCAGACCGCCGGGGTATGTGATCTCATTAGATTCTTAGAATCCTATGGGGAAGGGCAAAGATATATTATTCCCAGTGTCAACATGAGGAAATTAAGACTGGGAAAGGGGAAGTGATGCCCCAATATTAGCAGCATGTCTGTGGTATGCTCAAGTCCAAAGCCAATGCCATTCTCATTTATGAATATAGTAGATGATTAACACAATGGGACAGCATGACACATCTGGAAAGGGCGTTGCAGTGTAGATTTTAAACTCCAAGGCTGATTTCCATTTAGTTTCTTTCCTGCAGAGCTGAAGAATTGCTGAGTGAGGCTGTGTTTTTCATTCTCATTTTAATCTAAAATGTTTGACAGGTATTAGATGCTGTGGAGGATAAAAGCCATGGCAGGCCCTTTGACAAAACGTGGCTGTATTATCTACTTAGTCGTAACCTCTCTGAACATCAGAATTGCATTTCACTGGATAGTAAAGGGGAGAGAAAGCAAGTACACACTTTCCCTGTAAATTGTTTCCAGGCCTTTAATATTCAGAGAAGATTGTTTGCTTTGGGTTGGGCTAGGGAAGATGGATGGCTGTCACTGCACCCTCTGGCTGCCTTGCCTCCTGGCCAAAGAGATTGCTTGTCTGAGTATAGTGTCTGTCTGTCTTATTTTCCCCCTAAGCATTCTGCTTTGTAGACCTGAAAATACAGTAATCTCTCCCCAGTGACTGTGTGCTATTCCAGAGATAGGGAGTGAATTCAGATTCTAAAGGAGAAACACAGCATGTCATTGCAAAAGAGCTCCACTCAAGGAGACTCAGGGGTGCAGTGGAGGCCTGCTGGCAGTGCTGTCTCCCTACCTTGGTAATTTTAAGGGCAAGTGTTGCGGTGGAGAGCACGTTTTACTCACTGCTTTACGCCCAGTGCTTAGCGCACAGGCCTGGCCCCCAATCGTCTATTATTAATGTATTTGCTCCACCTACGAAAGAGTTCCTTGGAGTCTTGTGATGTATACTAGATTAGGAGCTTCTTATTTGCTTATTTGCCTTTGGATTTCCTGTGGCAGGCAAAGTGTAGGTTCCTAACAAATGTTGGATTAAAAACACTTTTCACCAGTTAATCATCAACGAAATGCAGCCCCGCGTCTCACTTGACACTTTCTCTCTCTGTAACAGGGCGCTACTTCACTGTCTTGAGATCTGCCATGCCCTTTTCATCTTGTAACTTCACAGGGAGCTAAACTTAACCCAGCCTGCCAACCTATGCCAAGAAATGGCTCTCCGAACACAGAGTTTCATCGTTGGAGAAAAGTTCAGTTTGCTAGAATTTGGTTTTTTCTATGCCCAGTAGGCTTTCGGATTGGAGGAATGAATATTGTATAAAGTAGTAGTTTTTGTGAACTGTTATATACTCCTGACTCCATAGCTCTATTTGTATTCCATAGTCTGCTTTGTGAATCTTTGTGTGCTATGTCGTGTTCTTCAAAGGGTATTAGGGTTTTGGTAAGATACTGCTACAATCTAAAACTAGTAGGGACACTGGTACCAATAGTAACATTTCTAAGCCACTGGTAACATTTTGTTCTACATAAACTGGAAGTTTAAACTGCTGTCCTGAAACAGTTTGAAGAAGGGGGAACGTACATTTTAACTGGGGCTAACAAGAAAGTTACTCAATTTCTGTTTTACTCATTGTTTTGACTGTTAAATATGGATCATAATATTTAAATCTCTGTAGATTGTTTAAAACTTCAATAAAATAAATTATTGAGGGCTCTTAGAAGAACACATGCACAGGCATGCGTGAGCACACACACACACATTAAAGAATTGACTCACGCAGCTGTGGAAGCTAGCAGGCCTAAAACTATAATGTGGGTTGCCAGGATGGAAATAAGAGATTCTCAGTGATATAGGTGAATTCTGAATACCTCATCTACTGCAGAATTCCCACTTACAGGGAAGATTGGCTTATTTGTCTTATTGAAGCCTTGACATCATTAGATGTGGCCTACCCACATTATGGAGGACAATCTGTTTTACTCACTAATTTAAATGTCATCCAGAAACCTCCTCACAGAAATACACAGAACGATATATGACAAAATATCTGGACATGTCCCAATCAAGTTAACACATAAAATTAGCCATCACAGAAAAAATTTAGGTCACTGCTTTGCGCTTCCTAATCATCATCTGTAAATGGAGGGTGACAATTTTCTCCAAGGTTTGATGTGAGAATTTAATGAGATAGCACATGTGAAAGAAACTCACGTGAGGCCCAAGGTCACATGTGTTTGTGTGTGTGTGTGTGTGTGTGGTGTGTGTGTGTGCATATGTGTGCACATGCATGTGTGTTTAATAACCAGCATTTCCTAGGGCTCCAGTGTAACAGCCACCTTTAGTAAAACAAAGGAATAGATGTGAGCACAGGTTGTGTGAGTCATTTTCTAGAGCTGGTTGAGCAACTTAATTGCAACACTTTACAAAAACCCTCTTTTGTATCTCCTTGTGAGAATATGATGGCTGAACCCCTAGAGTGCATGCCTTAAAACACCTCCTTGCTATTTACAGCACTCCTTGCTTAGCAAAGAAGGAATAAACATGCACTCATCTCTCTTCCGAACACTTCTTGGATGACAGGCGCTTCATTTAATCTGCACACCCTTCTGGGTAGGTGTTATTATTGTTCGCATTTTGCAAATGAAGAAGCCAAGGTTCATAGTAATTAGTGACTTGCTCAAAATCACACACAACTAATAATGGCAAAATCTGAATATGAGCATGAACGTATTGGACTTCAGAGTTCGGCTCAAATTCAGTACATGATTCTGCCTCCCTTGAGGAAGGTGCACTGGATTATCGTAGGCCAGGTCAGCTTTGGTGCCCCTGACCTCAGCTCCCACAACACCTATACTTCCTTCAATCATGGTGTTTGCAGTATGGAATTGCAAGTTTCAATTTACATGCCACTTTCGCAATTGAGAGTTCTTTGAGGCAGGGAAACTCTTCTATTCACCGGTGATGCTCCAGAATCCTTGAATAAATGTTTATTGAATTACTAAATGGATCCATTAGCTGTGTACAATTTTGATACACAATTCACACTTTGAGCTCCAAATTTCATACTAACCATAAAGAGCTCTCACTGAAAACCTATTTCTAGCCTGCATTTTACTGCTTTCTACTATAACAAGTCCGTTTCACATTCCAAAGATATGTTTTATTAGAGAAAAGTTATTTGAAACCAGGCAAGGCCATTTTCCTTTTATCAGTGTTGTCTCCCTTCATCTTCCTTCTCCTACTTTTTATTTGCCCCTTTGAACTCATTTAAACAATTAAGTCTCCACACCGGTTGGTAGCCTTTATGTTTGGTATGCCAGCTTGATCCACGTTTGCTCTGAAAAACATTCCATATTGATTTTAAAATGTAGGGCCAGTATTTGCCACATTTATCAATTCTGTCAGGTACGAAACTATTTTCTTCCTGTCAGGGCAGATTAATAACCATCAAGCTTTCCAACAGGTGTAAAATGGGCCCTACCTCACTGACAACACATTGTCTTTTGGCCTTTGTTTCAACTGTTTTTTGCCCTGAGTAAATTAATTTTTTGTAATTAAATGTTTACATCAAACTGTTGAATGATAGCTGTGTGTATTCTTTGACATTTACTCTGAGTGGAAACCAGCATTTTCAGCCCCAAACTGGAAATGCTAACACTGATTTTTCCAGTTGGAGGTAAGCAATGGAAAGAGATACACACCATTAATTCCTAAGAAATACAGCAGGAAAGACATGTTGATCTTTTAAATATTATTGACAACCTTTCCCCAAACCTTGCACTAAAAATTAACCTCAGAAAGGTCGCTGCCATTGGAAAAGGGTACTTCCTCAATTTGGACCTTAGTTTATGCTCAGCAACTAACTTATTCCTTCCTTTCTTGTATTCTCTTGAGAAGACTCGCATTATTTAAAAGAGTGATTAGCAATGGTCTGTTGGCCTGAAGGTCACCTAAAATGTCAGCTAATAAATTTCTTAAGCTTTCTTAGAACACAATCAGTTCCTCAATGAATAAAACCAATCTTCCTGACACTTGATTTGTTCATTTATTTCCAATGACAAAGTACCACCCTCCAGCAAACTAACTAGAGGTGAACTTTGCCTTTTGGCTTTAAAATATTGTTGGGGGCCTTCAGCTTTGAGTTGGAGGATAGGAGAGTAGGATCTCTAAGGATCAACAGTGAAAAACCATTAATTCTCACTGCGTGTTTTGCACACGTTTGCTGCCATTCCTATGTACCATAGTGGAAGAGACCAGAGAGTTGTTGGAGTTGCAAATGGAGAGAGGTTACCAAGGTAGTGATTAGACTGAGCAAAGCAGTTCTTTGGTTGGCAGCAATTGGCACATACAGCCTGAGATTGCAGCACTGGCATAGTGCTGCTTTGGAAGGCAGCTTAGTGGCTGCTTTGGAAGGCAGGTGCTGGCTAGGCACCTGCAACAGGAGCAGGCTATCTCCTCTCAGTGTTTAGAGAAGGAAGTGTTGTGCCTTAGTTTTCTAATTACCGAGACAAAATACCTCATGCCAAAGTTAAAGGAGTAAAAGTTTATTGAGATCACAGATTGTAGAGGTTTTAGCCCATCGTCAGATGGTTCCGAGCAGAGGGAATGGCAGAGGTGCACCTCAGAGGAGAAACAGTCCATGGCAGGGCAGGCAGAAGGCAACAAGACGCAAACTCCAAGTGACCACCACCCACCACCAGCAGCTCTCATTTTGTGTCTCATATTTTCTCCAGGCCACACACCCTTAGGGCAGGTAGCACTCTTGCCCTTAGCCCTAGCATTGCACAGTGAACCAATCCTAGAATCATATCCTCAATCCCAGAATCACATTCCCTATATCTAACCACCTGAAAAAAGCCCCACCTATGACCACATGAGATTTTGGGAGGTGGTATCCAGATACAAGCCATAACACCTAGCAATTTTAAAAAGTCATACTGCTGCCTCTGAGACTCTCTGCCTCCACCATCACCAAATCCTGAGTTGATTCGCTCCTGGTCCACGTGTCTGAGCATTCTGGCCTGGAGCCTGCACAGGGCCCTGAAGGGCATGGTGAGACAGCACTGCAGACAAACCTGACATCACACAAATGTACTGCAATTTTGAATGCGAAACAAGAACTACCCCTTTATAATCTGTACGTGTTAGTTGATCAACTATAGTTCAACCAGTTAGAATATTAGATCCCTGCTTCTCAAGCATTTTGTGACTTAGAATCATTGGAAGATGAGGGTGGACCCTAGATACAGATGCCACTGCTTCATGTTCCCAAATTCTTACTTTACAGAGTTGTGGCAGGGCTCAGAAGCTGAGTCCTTAGCAAGAGCTGTTCCAGGTGGTGCAATAATGAAAGAAGCTGCTCTAAAATATTTAGTTGGAAAAGTTCTTGGCAACCATCCCAGCTAAACCATTATTTTACAGACGAGGTAACCGATGCCCAGTAAGAAAGCTTTGTCTAAGGTGCCACGGTGATGTAATGCCAGCGATAGGACTGGCACAAAGGTCTCCAATCTCCTCTCCTCTCCTGCTTTCTTTTGAGAAGGAGGTAAGATGAAGTCATAATCCAATATTTTTCTAAGTGGACACAGCCTGTTGTGGACCATTAGTAAGCCTTAGTGGGACACTGTTGGTGTTTTGTAATGCAGGATTATCTGAGGCATTGAGGTCTCTGGATATTAATCCCAAAAGCACCCTTATCCTGAGTCATTGTGACATCAAATGCCTGTGCACATTTCCAAGTGTCCTTTGTGTGGGTGG
>PVJX010007023.1:0-73594 GCA_004027295.1 Dolichotis patagonum | reverse complement strand
AAAATGCAGTTTTTTAGTATTAGTGCATCTGAGATTTGTATGTCACTGAAAGGAGATAATACACCAGGAAGAGGGAAAGCTCTCATATCTCTGGATCCTTTTCTGTAGAAAATACTGGTTAAATTCGAGAGAAAACCAGCTTCTATCCCAGCCTGCTTTTCTGAGCAGCAAATACATGGGCTCCAAGTTTGACCAACATTGACTCAACCTCAAGGAGAATTTCATTTCATCAAATACTTCAACTATTTTAAAACCTCAAACTATAGAACCTTCTTTACCAAAACCAGGTGTGATTCCTTGGGTTTCAATGACCTTAACCTAAATATCATAGTCACCTCAATATCAACTTCCACTGGGAAGAAAAGAGAAAAATGGAAATCACACCTAAGGCAGAGATTCATTGTAATGATCCAATACTGCTCAACGGACGTTGCAAACACTCTTGATGTGGCAGGAAAGTTCTTTGACCTCTGAGTTTCCTCTGGGAAGACCTCTCCTTTGCATTATGGAACAGAGTCCTGGCTTTACCATTAGTACAAACTTCTTTCTTAATATTTGGAGCCACCTCTGGGTAAAATAAGGAAAAGTATTTGATTATTACTTTAAGAATTAAAGGCTCCTGTAATAATAATGGATTATTTTAAGGATTCGATAGTCACAGATGTTAGTAATCTCAGCTTAAAGTTTCTGAAATATGACTTCCTCACATTGCAGGCCTTCAGTCCACTCATTTAGTCAGTATCAGATATAAGGAACCACACTTGAAACTTTCTTTTAAACATGCATGTGAGGTCTCAACATTTGATGTTGTAGGCTACCTTTTGACCTTAGACTCGCCTTCCACTTTATTAACACTGATTTTTTCAGGTCCTCTGAAACAGCGATTTGGGATATAAAGCCACCACTCTTTGCCCTGGTTTGGATATAGTCCTATCTGATGACTGCCAAATACTCATGAAAATATTCAAGAATGTTCTGGAAATTTATAGTTTGATGTTTTGGTTACAAAAGTAGACATGGTTCCATCATAAAAGCCCTCTAATCCTCCTTCTGGGTCTTAACCTTGCTGATATAAACCTAGTAAATAATGTTGCCTTTCTTTTCACAACAGTAGTTCATCTTCAGTTATTTGGCCTCCATGTTTGTCCAAAAGCCTTCCTTTAATATCCTTATCAGTCATATTCATCTCTTCCTTTATGTATTTTACCAAGACATAGCAGTGAACAAAATCATTTAAATGTCTTTCACATGAAACTTAAATTTTACAGACACACTGTAAGTTGAGTTTGTTGAGTGTATAAATAACTTAATTTACATATATTACAACCCACGTGTTCCTCCAAATCAGTATTTTAACTTCATTATTCCTTACTACTATTTTAACAGTTTTATTTTGCTGTGTGAAGCACATCATTTGAATTTCCTTTATATTTTCATGGGTCATTTCACATATTAATAAACTAGAAATGACTTCATAACAAAACATAAATGTATAAATTATTACTAAATCCTCCTATTCTATAAATTTACAATATCCTTGTATACATTTCCAATGATATTTTTTCAAAACTAAATATTCAATTTTTCTATTGAATATAATTTCTCTTGTTCTTGAAGACTTTTACAAACTTCAGGGGCCGATTCTTCTTAGTTTTAACTTATTTGGATATATCTATATTTTGTTTTTACTTTTAAAAATAATATTTCTACTAACTGTATATTTCAGCATTGTTTTATATATATATATATATATATATATATATATATATATATACTTTTTGAGCATTTATTTAATGCTATATCAGTATTATCTGGACTCTGTTGTTTCTTTTTTAAAGAGAAAATAAAAATGACAATAAAACAGTTTCAAAACACTTAGTAGGACAGTTACAATAATTAATACATTGCATATTGTTCTCTTCACAGTAGTTATGCAGAATACAAGCTATAGGCATACTACCTTACACTTATCAGCACAAACTTTTCTTTCAATGTGCTATAGACTTTACTCTTTCTGAGAGTAAGCCATTATCATTGGAAACTTTCCTCCTGAGTAATGTAGCCTGTTTTCTTAGTCATGTTCAAAATTTGTCTTTTTTTTCAGTTTTTAATTATTTAATGCAAATATAAGCAGGTTTGCTGTTTTTCATGTTTATTATATGTAGAAACCATTAAATTTATTACAACAATAATTGTTCAGCTTTGAAATATTTTAGTAATTATTTATTTTAATAATTTTCCTATTTAATTCTGTATCATTTTTCTTAAGGATCATCAATTATGTATATTTTAGAACTTTTTACATTATTTCACATGTTTCTGAAGCACTGTTCTTTGATGTTCATATTATTTCTCTCTGTATTCAGATTGGGTAATTTTTACTATTCTCATATTTACTGAATTTCTTCTCTAATCTTCCTCTTCCTACTTCTATTATCTTCTAGTAATTTTTATATTCCTCAGATATGTATTTTTAATTCCTAGAATTTCACTATTGAACTCTGTTATCTTTTTTCTACTTGTGTGCATATTTTCTTTTACTTCATTTTATGTAGTTATGGAAACTGCTTTACTGATTTCAACATTTTAGAGATCTCAAACTTGGTCTCCATTCATTTTTTTTTTGTTAAAATCAGTACCATGTTCTTACTTATTTTTCTGGAAATAACTCAAACATTTCTAATAATACCCTATAGAGTTTCTAGATTCTGTTACTCTCTATCAAAAGATGCTGCATGTGAAGGCCAGCCGTTAATGTGGCTGGGTTTGAAGTGCCAACTCTTTAACTTGGTAGCTGACGCTCAGTTTTGAGCCTGGACCTCTCAGCTTGCATACTCTGCCTGCGGCCTGAGTTGCAGGTGTAGAGTTCAAGAGTCATCCGGAGATTTCAGTAGAATTAAGTTCTTTTAGTTTTGCGTTTCTGGGATTTTTTCTTTACTTTCCAGTGGTGATAGGGGTCCTGAACTCAGTCTTCTCATCTTTAGAACAGTAAAATTAAAGCCTTTGTGTTGGAGTTTTCAATAATTGATGTGATGTGCAGCACAGGACCTATCTTTCAGAAAATAAAGTTTTAAAGTGCAATATACATGCAGAACTATTGCCTTAGATTGCAAGGTTCAACGTCGGGCAAGTGTTTTTGACAGCTGCTGTCTGTTGAATGTGTGGTTCAGTAGGAGCTGTCTGCTACTACTCAAAGCAATTCGCACACATCTACTCACCCAACTTCAATATAAAATAAAGGCTTCAGTGCTTATCCTGGCTTTCAAGACCACACAATCTGGTCCTAACTTCATTTTAAAAACATATATTCTTCCTTCTTAAATAACTGACCTGGTACCCTTTGCCACTCTTTGAAAAAGTTTTTTTGAATACTTTCACGTAGCATGCCCTGTGAACAAAATCCCAATTTCACAACGGTCTCTTGTACCTGACAGCCCCATGTGGAAGACTCTCCTATGTTATTGTTCATGATTGCCCCTTAGTCTTTGCTCATGATCACTAACTTCCTCTGCATTTTACCTAATGTTGCTTTACTTCCTTTCTATCCATCAGTACAACTCATCTCCAAATTTTGTTTCATCATCTCCTAGAGAAGCTGTATTATTACATCGTTTCTCTTTCATGAGGAAACCTAATAATATTATATATTCACTGCACTCTTTTTGTGTCAACTGTGCTAGCTCCATTGTTAATTATTAATGCACAAAATGGTACCTGAATTAATGCTATCAACTTTAGGTAAGTAGTAATTCCATAATTCTTAATTTCTCATAATATAGAATGAGTTCACAAGTTAGCTCTAAACACAAGTGATTCTGTTGAAGGCTGTGGCTTTCCATTCACAAATGAACACTGAACTTTACAGTAACTTCTAAAACATGTCTGTACCTTTATGCTTTACCTGTGTTCTATCCGCACTTACAAGTTCATTAGCATAGCAAAGATGGAATACTCAGTATTGTTTTTATAACTGTTGCTCTGGTCATTAAATTGTTTACTTCCACATATCATCATATTTGAAGTGCTTTTTCAGTAACCTTCCTGTTTTTTCAGTCCAGGATTAATCAAGAAAATCCAAAGGTCATACAAATATATTTTATACTCTTTATTTTGACAATTTGCCTTTATAAATACTTCTACCTACCCACCTTCCAGCTGGAAGCAACCACAGAGTTAAGTGATGTAATAGGAGCCATTCATGTCAACCAGAGTGACTTAAATCAAACCAAGGGTGTAAGAACATTTTTGATACTTGAAATCATAAGTAATTCTTAGGATTTATTACATATTCATCAGTGCATTTAGCTTTTAAAAAGGACACACATATGTGTGTGTTCAGATAAAAGTTGTAGCACTATAATCTGTCCTACGGGATCACATCTCTAGAGTCACAGATTAGAAAGCTGATGAAGACTTCCACACCAGTGCTGAGTGTAAAACGATGGCTGTGAAACATTTCATAATAACGTGCCTGAATTTCAGTTTTAGAATAGTGTGGTAACCAACAGTGCTGAGTGTACTCAGAACCTCCCTAAAATATACAAATCAGGAGACAGAAGAGTCATTTTAAAGCTCAAGTGATGGGCTCTAGATAATGTACTCTCAAGACTTAGAATTTCTTGGTACCAAATTGGTACCTTATTTTGGACTTATCGTTGCACATTTTGAAAACTAAGGAGCAGACAGGCAGGACTGGCATTCAAATATAGGTTCCAGTATGGCCGAAACAGTGATTTTCCTAGTTTCTTTTGTGATTTTTCTATGTCCAGATCATGGGAATGGCTAGATAATACTATAATTCATTCTCTCTGTGTCTGTCTTCTCTCTCTCTCTCTCTCTCTCTCTCTCTCTCTCTCTCTCTCTCCTTCGCTCTCTCACACACAGTCTGAGGGCTGACTTTACCCAGAGGGAGAGGAATACACTGCAGATCATGTATTTCAGCACATCGACTCAGTATTTATTCTCTATTTTCTAACGACTGATCCACAATATGCACATACACATGTTGGACATATACATAAGTATCATGTGTACACACTCTAGTGAACATATATAGAGATATAATATGTATGTATATGCTTGTGTACACACACAAGCACAGATTACATATGACATGTAACATGCCTACTGAATTGATGTTTGCTTTTGCAGCTTGGAGGTGCAGTTATGTTAGTATTTGTTAGTACTTGGGGCAAATTCATTCACATGGATAAAAGTATCTCATTGTGAGAAAACGCTACAACACAACTCTGTTTATTTATATTTAGTTAGTTAGTCAATTAGTTAGTTATTGAGAGAGGATCTTGCTGTGTAATTCAGGCTGGTCTTGAACTCACTATGTAGCCTAAGCTGTTTTTGAACTCCCAGTGATCTTTCTGACTCTGCCTCCTGAGTGCTGGGATTACAGACCTGAACCACCATATTTAACTCTTTTCCACCTTCTGCAGATGAATATGATTTTGTTTTCTACTTCATGATTGAAAACAATCACGAAGTAAAAAACATCCTCTAAAAATTGTTTTTCATGTCTTGTAGTAGTTATGTACTATCAGAGTTTCTCTAATACATACAATAAAGAAAAAATTGTTAAGTGATAAAACACAAACATTTTTAACTTCCTACATATTCATAAATCATTTTGCAAATAGCTTAAATTGATTTAGCTCACTGGCAATGGGTAATAACTTTTATTCATATCCTTACTGATATCATCAGATTTGTTAATTTTTTCCACACCTGATATGGGTATAAAAAGTACATATTTAGATTTTTATTTTATTCTTCCTATTCAACTTAATGTGCTTGAGAATATTTTTATATATTAATAGTCCCTTTGTGCTTCCTCCTTAGTGAATTGTTTGATTAAATCTTATGGATCTTATGCCTAAATTTCTATCAGTTTGCATTTTTTTCTTAGAATAGTATTTTCCCCAAAGATCATTCCTGAAGGTGTTTGAAAGATGTCTTTTCTATGAGAAGAGCTCAGCCAATTTAATATTATCTAGGACATGGTCACTGGAAACTACTGACTTACGCTTTAGTAAAGCTAAAATGCTAAGGTAAAGCTCTTGGATCCTGCTAAGTGACAAACCAGGCATTTTGAGGAGCTTCTCTCCTGCACGTAATTACACCAGACATTGTGATGGTGGTGGTCTTCTCACTTGAAGAGGAACCTGATACCATCACAAGAGAGTGCCTGGATGTGTCCAGAGCATACACCACGAGAGGCCTTAGTCCAAATCTCACTTGCTTTGATTTAACTGAGTGATTAAGAAACACGGCTGCCATCCAAGACCCTGCTGGCTCTTCCAAGCAGATGTGCACAGGTGGCCTGCAATCTCAAGAGCTCTTCCATAAATAAAGTTTATTAGAGGATTAAGTGATCACTTGTCAGCCTTGGAAGGAGTCTCCTGAACTCCTGATTCTGGCGGCTTGGGGGACTTAGGTTGCCCTGGCGTCTCTTGTACACCTCGCTTTCTTTTCCAGGTCTGTCTGTGCCTCTGTACCTCTAGAGACTTCTGAACGGTTTTTGAAAAAACCAAGTACACAGCCCATAAGTAGTGTAATGTATTAAATTATGTAAGGCATAATAAAACATTTGGGTTTCTCCCCTCAACTTATAGAAAACAGATGTATTTCTGAGGCTGCTCAGAAGGTGAAGGTGTAAGGAAGTAAAAATCATATCTTGCGGCCAAGAGAATGAAAGACCTATATTTTCAGGACAGGGTCATAATGGGCCTGTGAGCTCACCTCCACACCTGCCTACCATCCTTTGTGAAAGTAAAAGCAGGGAAAACTAAGTGAACAAGTTGAGTGTAAGTTATCTGTGTCTGATATTTGTGGTCACATTGAGATGTCCATAAAACCTAGTGATAATAATAATGAGGCAACAACCCCTTCAATAGACTGAAGTTTCACCTTAGTGAGGACTGTTGAGATGACTGAGTCTCAGTGAATTTTATTGATCGCACTATGGGGGTGGGAGGAGTTGACCTAATTTGTTTTAGTCTCAGTTGTCTGATGTGGAACACGGGGAGGCTGCTGCAGTCCCTTGATCCAAGTATTCTCTTAGTGCTGAAACAAGAACAAATATAATATCAGACCATCACTTTAGCAATGAAAACTACTAAAACCTGAGGAATTCTTCTGCTTTTCTCATGGATACGCAGCCAATACCTAATATCAGAATCTACTGAGACCCTACATTCCGTGCTATTTCCATTAATAAACTCTTCCTTTTTCTCCTGGTATAATAAAGTTTGTTTATCAAATGAACCAATAAGTATCGTTCCAATTTTAGTATATGTGCTGCTGAAGCGAGCACAAGCCAATAAGTATCAAAATGTGTTGCAAAAAGAAAGAAAGGAAGAAAGGAAAGAATGAAAGAAAGAAAGAAAGAAAGAAAGAAAGAAAGAAAGAAAGAAAGAAAGAAAGAAAGAAAGAAAGAAAGGAAGAAAGAAAGCCTAACCTTCTGTCTGCTATATGCCTGAAGATATTAATTCTTAAAGATTAAGTGAGAGGGGAGAAAAATTATATTTGGCTTCACCTCTGTCAATCAATTAAAAATAACCTACACATTCTCCCTCCATGAAAATCATCATGCCAGGTGCTCAGAATGCTCAGGGCTGCCTAGTTTTGACACTACTCCCATTTGCGGCTGCCATCCAAGACCCTGGAAAATTTGTTGTAGGGTGTCCTGTTCCTTAAAAGATACATTGCAGCATCCCTGAATGGTACCCACAAGATGTCACTAGCACTTCCCCCACTCTAGTTGTAACAACCCACAATGTCTCCAGACAGTGCCTCACATCTGCTGAAAAAGCTCTCTAACACTGCACCGAGAAACACTGAGCTAGGGAAACAGGTTAGGGCCATTTTTTTTTCTTTAAAAGAATACAAGGTGTGATTAAAAATACAATGAAAGTTTACATTTTTTAAATGATAATACAAGACATATTTTCACTGATCCCCCAGGAAAATACTCCCCTGTATCTTCCTGACATCTTCCGAGGCAGTTCTGGATGTCATCTTTTGTGTCCTTAGTTGTGCTCTCCTGGCTGCCTTCTTGTCTTGAGTTGATTCAAAGTATTACCTTTCACTGTCATTTGGACTTTGGGGAAGATCCAGGCATTACATGGTTCCCCATAGGGTGACTAAGGGGACTGAGGACATGCTGTAAGATTTTTACAAACCTGCCTCTCTGTTAGACTGTACTGAGCAACAGTATCCACTGTACTTTTGGTCAGGCAGGTTAAAAACAAGAAAGAGGACTTCCAGGACTGCTGCACGACCTGTCAAGAAAGATGGGGTGGGAGCAGAGTACTTTTAGGCCACATATTTTATACCCTAATAAATATTTTAAAAATGTAAACATTCACTCTACATTTTTATCATGTTTCATACATAGAGGGCAGGATAGACAGAGTATATTGAGTCTCGTGGTGTTTTCTGTATGTGAGTAATAAGCATGATAACCAGACAGTTACTATTGAGTATATCTGGAAAGGCTTTGTGTAGGACATTCAGTAGTTCTTATTTTCCTGTTATTGTTTTCAGATTTTAATTCTATATGAATAAATAACAACAGAAACCTCCTCGATGGTAAGACATTTATCATATTTTAGGCATGAGAGAACTCTGGGTTCTCCTTGATTGTAGACTTGCCTCTCACAAGAAGTTGATCCTTAATAGCATCACATGTTATGAAAGATAAAAATGATATGCAAATGTCATAAAGTACATGCTTTATAAAATTTTAAAAATATAGGACTACATTAACTGAAAAAAATAAATATTCAGATTTAATTATCTCGTTTCATTTGAAGTTTTCCCAGTTTACTCTATTTCATTGATTATCTGTCACTTGCTAAAAAGTCAAATTATTTTCAATCAGGACTGTTTGCTCAACCATTTGTCATCCTTCAGCAGGTACACTGACTCTTACTAAGCTAGGTCATGTCTGTCTGCAGCTGTCTTCATGTTAATCATGTTTGTGGTGTTGCTTGCTATTTTGTTGTTGTTGCTTCTCTCAAGCCTGTCTTCCATATCAGTGATTATAACTGCAGAATTTTCTGGCTTACATAACAATTATTTTACCATGATTTTCATTTTTTGGGGGGGGGAAGATAGATAGTTTTATTGTTTACATCTACAGATAAAATTGTATGGTAGGATATTTTAAAGTATTTATACATTCTGGCATGACTAAATCTAGCTGTTTAACATACACTCTCTTAACATAGTTATCATGTTTGCAGTGAGAAAACTTTATTCCCACTCTCTTATCAGTTTTGAAGAGTGTGATACAGTCCTGTACTTCATAGTAAGGTTCTAGTCAGTAGTGGAACAAGTATAGATGGTGGCCCCATAAGATTTTATGGCTGGTGATGTCATAGCCATCTTAATTTGTGTAAGTGGTGTTTGCATCACCACAAAATTGTCTATAGTGCTTCTCAGGATGTATCTCTGTCTTTTTTTAAATTTTATTTAAAGAGAAAAAAGCAAAACAGAAAGAAGGGTAGAAATAATACAGAATTAAAAAAAAAAAAGAAACCACTACTTGAAAAGTTACATATTGTATTCTTAGAAATAATTGTTCATGTTACAAAATAAAGGCATACAAAGTGAACAGTGAGGCTGTAAACAGTTATGTTCAACAATCCAATAAAAACTTGGTAATATGGTTATCAATACCACACACTTAAACATACATGCTATTATATCCTTTAGCGCATTTTCTTTTCCTCCTTTTGCTTTTTAAGTACATTCTCTGTTTAGTTATATCATGTTTTAGCTTGCTCAGTACCTTGTTGTTGTGATTTCCTTTTTAATCACCTTATATAATTCTGCTGTTTTGTTTTTGAGTTTCTCATCATCCATGTCACATGGATCAGCTTTGTAGGAATTGGAAGTTTTTGGAGGTATTTTGCTACCTTGTTTTTCTCATGTTCTATAGTTTTATTTTTATTTAATTTTCATTAACTTGGAGGTAATAATATGCAACAAAACAGGATGGAATAAAGCCAATTGAGACAGTATAGTGAAATTGGCACAGAACATCACAGCAGGTCACCAGGACAACAATATAGGCACCATTGTATATCTCGTTATCTTCAAAATAGTTGTTCTTCTATTAGGTACGGTAAAATCAAAAGAAATACACAACATTATAGAACACATCAAAACAGAATATTGAATAGAGCAACACCGTTAATCAGGACAAAGCAAAACGGCGATAAAAATATCTGCCTTTAGAGATAGTAGAACGAAACTTCCCCCACTTGCTGTACTACATATGGTCACCTCGCAAGAGATATCCAGATCCCTGGATCCCAATAGTTAACAGGGGAGGGGGGATATGGTATGTTTGATTCTAAGCCCGCGCCCTGGTAGGTAGCAGGCTGGTTACTGGTTGGCTCAGCACCCTAAGTTCCAACATGGCGCAGATCTCAGGAAACGCTGTTACTTCTTGTTTCCCTGCCCTGGGGTGGCCACGGCTTGCCAGACCACAGTCACTTACCAGGGTGGCAGGCTGGTTACTGGTTGGCTCAGCACCCTAAGTTCCAACATTGTGCGGATCTCAGGAGATGCTCTTGCTTCTTGTTTCCCTGCCCTGGGGTGGCCGCGGCTCATGATTTTCATTTTTGCAACAACTTCTTATGAGAATTTTCTGAGGCAGTGTGGGATATGTGGGGGAAGCAATGTCAGAAACTGATGATGCTAATTAAAGGAGGGAGAATAATCAAAGAGAGGACAAGAATGACCACAGAAAAGACATTTAACCTCTGGAACTGAGGACTAAGACCAGAGGCTGAGGAGAAAGTCAGTGGTGATACCAGTCAGTCTTACCTAGAGTTAGAATCAACCCTACACTGTTTGATTGGAGCTCCTGGAATCAGTGAAGTGGACTTAAAATGCTGAGAAGCATGGAAGGACTAAATGAGAGCAAGGTAGAAAAAGGGCAAGAAATACAAGGCCAGTGGCTCTATTAGCTGCATTCTCCAGGAAAACAAAACACACACATCCACATATTTAGATAAAATAGGTTATCTATCTATCGATCTATCTATCCATCTAAAATCTATCTTCTCTTACTTCTCCTTCTCTTCTTCCTCTTCCTCCTCCTCCTCCTTCTTCTTCTCCACTGCAGAAACTGTCTAACATGATTGTGAAAACTGAGACATTTAAGTTCTGACCTCGGCCACTTGGAGACCCAGGAGAGCCAAAGATGTAAATTCCAATCCAAACCTGGATATAGTAAGAGGAGTAGGAAGGAATTCTCTCTATCTTCAAGATGAAGCTCTTCTGAGTCAGACTTGGACTGAGAGAAGCCCACACTCTTTGGAGGAAACTATGTGCTTTACTCAGTCTATCAATTCAAGTATTGATCTCATCCAGAAACACCAACATGGGATCCCACAAATATATCACAAATATATCACAAATAAATCACGAGTACACAAATGGTAAAAATTTAAATGACTCCATGTACAAGTATTTTAAGAGGCACACAGTAAAACTCCAGAGCTCATAATCAACAAAAGCCAAACACACTTTATTTTAATGGGTTCTAGTCCTCATTTAGTAAAACACTTTTTGTATCAGTCAGTTTTTATTGCGGTGTTGTTGCAAAGCCTGGCGTATACAACTTGAAGAAGGAAATGAGCTGGCTCAGTGTTAGTCTATGATCCAATGGTTCCTAGACAGAAGCATCACTGTGGAAGATGGTAGTAAGGCAAAGCTCTCTCCCTGGCAGCTGGGAAGCAGAGCACAGGGGAAGTGCATCAGGGGGCCATAAACCCTTCCACCTCGCATCCCTAGGACCTACTACTCCAGTGGGGCCAACCTCCCAACAATATGCTCAGCTTGGAGCATCAGTGGATTAACTGACTAGTGAGTAAAGCATTCTCATGGTCCAATTACCTCCAGGAATCTAATCCAGTCATGTTGACCAGTAAGACTAACTGCCACAAAATCTCCAGGACAGCTGAGTGTTCTGTAGGGGGGCCTGCTGCAGAGCATAGCTGAGGATGTCTCAGGCTGCGAGCAGAACCATGAGAACAACCAGTAGTAATATGAGCTCCTGGGAAGGCTGGGAAATTTTTACTAGCTGAACCCTACTAGAACTCACAGTGTTTTCTCACTGGTATTATTTGACATGCATTAACACATCTACATAGTATGCATAATGAAAATACAATTTTAAAACTCAAGCAGTCATTGCTGCTGTATTGAAGATGAGGAAACTAAAGTACAGAGGGTTAAATATTAAGCACTGCATTTGACTACAGAATCGCAGAGCTGGGATCCAAGCACAGGAACCTTTGCCAGAGCTCAGTCTTTACCACTTTTCTCTGCTCGCTGTAATGAGAAGGATGGAGGTCATTCCCCACTTAATGGCTCAGCAGAAAACCTAAAACCTTCTAATGTAACCACATAAAGTGGCAAACATCTCAGTCTTCAGTATTTCAGAAAGGCTTAGTATTACATTCTCTTCCTATAATTTTGCTTGACTCAGATGAAAAGTCAGTAAAGTATAAGAGCAAAATCTGTCAAAGAAGTAAGTAAAGAGACAGGGTTGCATTTCAGTGAATACATTTTGAGTTCTTACATCTCAAGAGCTGTGGTTCGAGATTCTCATACATTTTCTCTAAATACTCACAGCCCAATTGCGTCAGCCTTACTGTCCCTGCTAATGATTAGACCGTGATCAAGGTCTTGCAATGCACCTGACCAAGGACACAATTGATCTGAGTCCTCTTAATCTAAGATCCTGCCTTTTCCTGTAGAAAACAGAAATTTTGAGTCAGTTAAGTCATCAGAAAAGAAAGATAAGGGAAAATTAGCTCATGGCAAAACAAACCCCTAATAATAAATTTGGATACAATACGGATCACTGAGATATGGGTGTTGGGGAAATGAAAGAGTCACTTGGCATCCTTCCTGTCACACCTAACACATTTGCTTTCTTTCTGAACAAGTCCCCAAATGAGTTTTTGGTGATTCTTGGAAAAGCCTGTGCTATAGATTTTGGTGAGGAAAAAAAATTGTACCTTCCAAGTTTATTGTTTCATTATTATTCAACATTTCCTGAATCTTAGAGGAAAGATGAGAAAGAGGGGCTTCCTAGGTTGTGTATTTTGCTGTTGAGCTGCACAGCCTTTAAGGGATTTCTAGTTCTGTGGTCTTCTATGTATCCATCATCGGTACAAACTTTAATCCACAAGGCAAGTTTATCTTTTAATTAAAATGTGCTGCCATGATGGCACTCAGCAGAAAACTGAAACAAAACTCATCTTGTATTAACATGGAACAGGGGACAGTAAATTGGGTGGTGGGTGTGGGGTGACAAAGCGTCCTGATTGCCCGAACTAAAGGAATTAATAAGGCATGCAAGTTTTAGTAGTCAAGCCAAGCAAATCCTGTGCAAAATGGGATGAGCTGATAACTCTATCTCTGTTAAAAAGAAAAAAGAAAATAAATTTAGTCTAAAAAGCAGCAAGGACTAAAGAATATGTCTGCTGTACATCTGTGAATATAGAAGAGATACATTTTGTTGAAGCAAAATTCTGCATGTCCAGAGTGATATAATACTATCCACTGAGTGAATGCCATGATCTACTTCTTACATTTTCCGATATTTTCATTTGCAGAAGCTTTTAAAAAGTGTATATAAAGTTTTCTGAATCCCTTAAAATACAGGGACAATTTTTTTTTTATTTTTCCAATTCTAGCATCAACAGCAACAAAACAACAACAAAACTTACAAAACAAAACACCCCTTTCTTTCTTTTATTTTTGTTTTTGTTTTGTTTTGTTTTGTTTGTTGCAGGATACAGGACTGAGCCCAGGGCTCTCATACCAACATACATCTCTGAACCTTTGTATATATTATTCTGAGACAGGGTGCCGCTGCTAAATGTTTGTTGCCCAGACTGTCCTTAAGCTCGCAATCCTTCTGCCTCAGCTCTGAGAGCACAGGTACACACCGCTGCACCCAGTTTAGCACCTCCTTTTCATAGACAAGAGACTAACACACAGAAATCAGAACAGAGAGGCCCCAAATTAATCTGCTCAGCCTGGATTGTTAGGGTGCAGGTGTCCAATGCAGTCTTACCAGAGGCAGCTCCTTTCTTGGACAAGTCAGAATTTTGCCAAACACTGAAGAGGCAGTTGGATTCCTACTCAAGTTGATTTATGTAACAGGATTCTGTTTTGTTTGCTTGAGTTGGCAAAGTTTCTCTCTGAGAACTGGAACTCTCAGCAGCTTCAGCGTGAGGCCCGTTGAAGTGGGAAGGCTGGAGAGAGGAAGCCGCTGATTGTCAGCAGCAACAATGCCTTGAGGTGGCCGCTGCATCCTAAACACAGCTCTGGGGGAGGTGACATCCCTCTGAAGGGCTGCCAAAATATCCCAGAACCAATATGGAAAGCTGAACCTTTATTAAGCAGTTTACACTCTCTGCTTCAGCAAATACAGCCCACTGCTGTGAAGACACCATGGTTCCTCGAAAGAGAGGCACAGAGATCAGCCAGGGAAGAAACTGGGGAAATTCTCTCTCTGGTGGAGAAGTCACCTATCCCCTTATCCCAACTGGTAAACAGAGCTGAGATAAAGCAGGGAGTCATGTCTGTGAGCTCACGTGTGTGTGTGTGTGTGTGTGTGTGTGTGTGTGTGTGTGTGTGTGTGCATGCGCTTGAAAACATGCTTATGTGTAAAAGCACATTAAACACACATTGATTTTTAAAAAACTAATAATTTCCTTGACTGAGAAAGAAAAGTTTAAGTGGAATTAGCTTGTCAACATGAAACCATTACTGGTTATAATTTACTTCGAAATGTTGAAAGTACTGGGGGTAGAGAGGCACCCTCAGCCGATAATTTGTAATGTTTTGTACCTGGTTAATAACCTTTTACATATGGACTTGAGCAGATCCTGCCTCACAATATATCTCTCATGTCCCAGCTGGTCGGGCCTAATTGATATCATTAGAGACCCAGTCCTTTTGCACATGGCCTTAGAGATGTCGGTGTTACCTAGAAAGCTGCTTTTGATTTATTTTGCTTTTCTTCCTCATTCTTTACCTCTTTTCTTTCTTCCTTTCTCAAATTCTGCTCAAAGGCCAAACTTGTGAAGGTTAAAAACCCACAATCCAACTGTAGTGTTGGAAGACAGGCTTGCAAATCTGTCTCTAAAGCTGGGACATCTAACGAGATGCCCTCAGCATGTCTAACAGGTAGAGCCTTTTTCTTTTTTTTAAAGGGGGCAGTCTGTGTGTAAGATACACTAAACCATTTCAGTCACTTCTCAGATGTTTCTTGTTCGCATTGGAAGAAAACTGTCTTCTTGCTCCAGCTTTAGCAGCAAACTCGAGGTCTCTAAATGATCTCATAAAACTTTTTTTCTGTTCAAGTTTCTCATCCTCTTAGCTCTAATACAAGTTTCGTTCTCAGCTTTCAACTCACATCAGAACTTTTGCATGTCGTGTTTGACTCTTGTAAAAGTCTTTAAGTGTGACTTCTTTTTATTTAAGCTTAAACAATCCAATGAGTATGTTCCAATTGATCATGGTAAGTGAGCTTATGTGTTTTAGATTAGTTTCAAATCTCTCCATCTGTCAAGAAAAAAATATTCTGAAAGCCATCAGCCAGAGATCATGAATTTCAGTTGATTTTGGCAGCAGTGAATGTTCCAGTGTGCCATCATGTAGTACAGATTCAATTGTTTAGTATCCATTTGTAGCAATTTGATTGTATTCAAAACAATTCAATGCATGTTTCTTTGATATTTCACAACAATGAAAATATGAAAAGAATACCATACAGGAAATTATATTCCTGAGATTTATTTTTGGAACCTCTTAAGTTACAGAGTGCAGGACAGAATACACAGCAGTTTTGCAAGTTCTTCCTTAATTCCTTCTCAAAACCATGCAAGATATATGGAGTATTCATGTGCTATTGATATGAGAGTTAATGCCAAAAGAACTGAAGTGGTTACCTAAACCCACCCATTTAGGGTTGAACAAGGTTTGGTACTCTTACCCTTAGATTCTAGTTCACAGGTGCTAAGAGAAACTTGTTTTTGGAGAAAATTGATCTCACAATGTTGCTTGTCCTATTTGCAAAATCTGTATCACCAGGTCAACTTCCTCCCTAATTCTGCTTAAAGTTTAAGACAAGGTTTGTTTCTTTCTTCATTTTCTGAGCCTCTTCTGACATTCATCTCTTTGCCTGGAATATTCTGTTCAGCATGTCAATATTTGTCCACTGGAAGAAAATAAGGCTACACTCAAATTAAAAGAGATTGTTCTTTATTATAAGACTCCTTGGGGCCTATGGTAAGCTAGTGAGCTGGTGCCTAAATCTCTAATGAGCCCTAAGACTATGCAGAGCTCACCTAACATCAGGAAGTAAGGAACTGGCCAAATTGTGTCTCTACCATCCTGTCCACTCTCTCTGCTTTCTGTAGCTGACATTTATCTGTGCACTTGGGGAGAAATACAGTGTAACCCTTTGGGAGTCAGAAAATCATAGCAGTAATCTGACTTTGTCATGTAATGGATGTCGTAAAAAGAAATATTTTCTCCTTGGTGACTGAATCCCTCTGGTAGCTTAAAGCAATGGACTTCTGAAGCAGAGAGAGGGTAAGAGCGTGTCTTCAACACAGTATCAACTGCCTGCAATGTAGCATGATCAATACAAGTGTCCTTCAAATCACTAGCAATGTGCAGCCCTCCTTTTACAAATGGATTGTTTCATATACAATATAAAAATGTATAAAAAAATAGAGTACATGTGCATGCACACACACACACACACACACACACACACAACCATACTGCTTTAAACACTGCCCCCAGGGATTGCTTTCCTCCCCTTCATCTACCCAAATTTTGACATCTCATTGCCCCTTTTCCACACACATTAGAGAACATCAACATTGCCTAAGTTTTATTAATTGGCAGAGAGTAAGGACTGACAAATTCTAGGGAAAGAAAATAAATTGAAAAAAAAAAAACCCTGTAATAGCAAAGGATCACAGCAAGTGAAATGGTAACTAGAATTCCACTTCTGGTCTCCTCACACTTGGAGTTTCTTTGAGTTGCACACGGGGTAAACAATGACTTGTCCACACTACACTCAAATGCAGGTTAGACAAAGGTGTACCCTTAAGGTAGACGTAAGTGATCCCCAGGGCTGCAGGCAATTCAGACTGGATTCTGGTTCACACCTGCACCTTCTTATCTGTTTTCCTGGTGCAGTGAACTCCCTGAGCCATTGCTCACGGAGCAGTGGGTGTAGAGAACCCCTCTCTCGCCTTCCACCTGACTGGGTCTCCTAGGATGTGTTGTACTCAGGGAAAGAGCATCATACAGTTAGGAACTATTATCACCTAATACATTGTCATGGTTCTGGAATATTCCTGTATGACTTTCTCCTTGGGACCAGAACTTTCACTACAAATTTCTCCAGGAGCTCCCAGTTCCTCTATTACAATGCTACATTCCCTCTCCACCCCATCAATCTCATTCATTTGTTCTCTGAAATTCTCTTCTTTATTCATCAGGCTTTGCCCTGTCTTACCTTTCCTTCCGCGTATGTGTGCTGACCCTCCCAACCCTGCACATATGTAAGGTTCAAAGAGTTCCCCAGCTCCGATCAACGGTAAATAAATCCCAGAGACAGCATCGAGTTACAGCAGTTTTATTTCTTCCATCATCCCCTCTGGCCTTTCTCATCCTTCTCAAAGTGAAAAGAATTCTTGTACCATTGGGAAGCCAGATGAATGGGTGCGGTTAGCGGAGGGATGATGCCTCTCTCGTTGTTTCTTTGTGGAATGTCCGGGCTACGTACAGTAGACTCTTCTGCAACAGGAAGAGGAACATTGGTTATAGGCTTTACAAGTTATTGTTGAGAATTAATCAAAATGAAACACAGGTTTCCTTTCTCTGTGGGATAAACTCTGAAGTCAAGCAAGCTTGAGACCCAGTGTTTGCTTGTATGTGAATGTGGGCACGGAGGCTCGGTCTCCTTTCATTAGTGGTAAGGGCAGGACCTCCCCCTGGCCTTGCTGAGAGAGGAAGTGGGTGGAGGGCCTCTTCGGGGCGGTGAACTCCTCTCGTCGCTCTGGCCAGAGTCTCTTGCTTTTGTCTATATTTCTTCCTTTGTCTTTCACCCATTCTCCAAGGCAGCCTTCTTCCTGGCTTTCCTTTCCCATTTCTTCTTCTCTCTGCCTATCTCAAAGCAAAAAGTGGTACCCTTTTCTCCACCTTTTACCTCTTTCACCTTGTTCTTCAGAAGATTTTCTTTTGCAAGATGATGTCACAGCCCTTCCTCTCCTGTGAAAAGAACCATTTTAATCAAGATGAAACCCGCTATGGGATCCTTGAGGAGGTCACCCCGAGCCACAGTGTGTAGCACCAGTCCCACAAAAAGGCCGTCTTCCTGAAGAAGTTTTGAATTGAAAAGAATGTTTCTATTCACGACATCTTTCTAACTTAACAAGGTGAACTTAAAAGCCTAGCTCCTGAACTCCAGGAGCATCAAACTTTACATATTTTGCTTCACCATAACCCTACAACAGTGAACTATTCCAAGAAAAAGTCTTTTATGGCCATTCAAGAGAAACAACCTGCAACTGATCAAGGACCATAAAACACGAGATAGACCTTATTTAGGGGAGTTTTCCCCCTGAGGTCATCGTGCCTGGGTCAGGAAGGAGACTTTATGTCTAATAGTTTTATGCTGATTAGAAAAATAGGCTTTTACCCCTCCACCCCAGCCAGCATCCACAATCCTTTCGAAGTGAACTCAAATCTTTCAAGTGAAGAGATTCAATTTTTTTCAAAACATCAAAAAAATACTACGTTAAATATATGTGCCTATGTGTATGTATTTATACACTCACACATGAATCCCTGATTAAACATCTGAACAGTATTACTTAGAACTCTGAGAAAAATGAGACTGAGTCAGAATTAAGTTAGGACATTATTTATTATTTCTCTCCTTACCTCATTCCTGATTTCTCTTCCCTTTCTTCCTTTCTTCTCCTTAGCCAGAAACTCTGAATTGTGGTGTGAGCTTCTGAAAATACCACAGCAAATAAAATTGCTCTTCCGAGCATCAACCCCTTCCTGTGAATTCATATGTCAATCCCGTTAAATTGTTAAATTCCAACCGCTTTACTCTAGAGCCATTTATTCAAATGTGTTTATAAAGCAAACACCAAAACCACACACTGTCAGATGCTCACACATATGTATACTTAGACACCTCAACAGCCCTACAACCTGATAGTAGGCATGGCTGCTATATTTTATGGTATTTGAAATGCAATAATTAGCGCCTATTAAAGGAGAGGAAAAAAGACATCACTACCTTGCAACAAATCACTAGAATCAGTATGTCCAGTTTTCCAAGACTCAGTGCTGAAAAGAAGATCCCTGCTATAAGTTGATGTGATGTGGCTGTCACCATTTCACTTGCCAGCACTGTGAATCAACAAATGGTTTTTAGTCTTTCAAGCAGGGAGATAAATAACCTTCCTATGAATTCCCAGAGGGAGGTGAACCAGAATGTATTCTATCTCATATCTTAATTATTTACTTCCTAGTTTTTGAGGTCTGCATTTTTTTCTAGTTTAATTTGGTTTGGGTGAATTTGAATGCAGAGTACGATGGACTTGGGGATCAGTATTAATTCATTTTATTTTTCTCCTTATGCATGTATGTTTATTTCAGCCCATTCCAGTCAATTATGCAAACCTTAAGTCTCTGATCTGTCTACTATAATAAAAGTATCATTCTATTATTCATCACTCGAAGGAAATAGCACACAGAGTGTCAAATATTTCTAAACGCAGAAAATGATTTAACAGAAAGGCCAGACTTGATTTCTGATTTTGTTTTTTTCCAATTTCTTTGAATTCACAGGGGGGTTTTATACAGATAAAAATGTATTACAGTAGAATACTTCTGGCAGATGGTGATTCCAATCCTGGAATCCTAACAGCACTACTCAGATTGATAGGAGTGGAAATTCTTCAAATGCTAGAGTCAATTAAAATTATGAAACTGGACGCAGGGTAGGTTCAAAGCATTAACATCCAGAAACACTTCGGCATTTGCAATAGAAGTGGGCCAGGCATCTCCTTTATGACACCTCTGCATTCATCTCTTAAACTTGTCCCCTTTCCTACTGATTTCAAGATAAGAAACTCAGTGCCTACACTTCATCTTGCAGGGCTGATTAGCAAGCTAATGGACCAATCTTCTGTGTTCTCAGATTTTTCATACTAAAAGAAACACAAGATTTGTGTTGTCAGTACACCACAGAAGACACTAGCTTTTGCGTTTTCTATAAAACAAAATGTAATTATGTCTCATGAGTTGCTCAGAAATTGAACTCCTATGTTAGCCATCTTGCCCCTGAAACAGTCTCACCCATCTAATTCAATAGTGCACGCTGCCTCCTAACCTTTGCTTCTCAGTGGGAGCCTTGGTCCCTGTTGGATGCAGTGGGAAGCAGGATCTCTGAGGCCATAGGTCTCCCTGGCCCCCAGTGACTATTCCTTCTGGCTTGCTGGAGAAAGGGGCAACATTCTGCCAATTTCCAAGAATCTGCGACTTACTGCTTTCTCATAGTCTCTCTACAGTGTCTCTGTATAGTTTGCACTAATGGTTTCCATGTCATTATAAGATGTGTTTTTGAAACAAATGGTGAGGAAGGAAAGTAACTTTCTCTCATTTTTATTCCTTGACACAAATTAATATTATTATATTAGAAGGATGGAAGTGGCATACTTGGAGAAATAATCAGAAAATGAATATAAAGGGTGTCAAGACTAACCCCAAATGATATGCAAGTGCATGTTCATGTGTGTGTGTCTAAGTGTGTGCAGGGGAGTGTAGGACTGACTCTCCAGCAGCCATTTATTGACTATGAGTGATTTGGCCCAGGTGTGTATGCAAACATCAGGTAAAGATGTATGAAACATGACCCTTGACATCCCGGATTTAAGGCTAGTTTGTATGTCAGAATCTTTCCTCCAACAGACTGTTTTCCTCATTACAAGGCAATGAGTAATATACCACCCAGTTAGAAAAACTTAATTTCATGAGAGATTTAAAACAAAAAAAGAATTTATAGCAATTTCAAAATGACTCACTGCCTTCTCCAAAAAGTAGAAAAAGGGACAAAATTTTGGGGAAAATATGAAGTAAAAGTCCAGTCTTTTTAAATGCGTTGAAGTAGTAGAAGTCCCTGAGATACTCAGAGCTTCTAATCTCTTCCTGGTGCTGAGGGAGTGCAAGCATTTGCATTGCAGGGAGGAACAGAGGAAAAGTACGATTCATTCTCTCTCTCTGTCCTCTCTGTCTCTCTCCTCTCTCCCTCTCTCTCCCTCTCTCTCTACCGCTCTGCATACACATGTATACAAAATACAATATAAATATAAAATATTATCTAATTTATACAAATTATATATAATTACAAGCATTATATGTAATGAAATTATAAATTATTTATATATAATTATATATAATGTGTAATTATGGTCTAATTATAAAGATAAAGCTTTTTAATAGTAGAAATGTTGAATGCTAGAAAACCTATGAAGGCAATCAGCTAATGACCTGGTCTTTCACACTACAGATCAATAAACAAACAAACCAAATGATCCTGAAACTGACAGCAAATAGCCAGGATACAGTGTTCTCCATCAAAAATAAACTTTCAGAACTCAAATAATAACTAGGCAAGACCACTGGGTAACTGTGGCAAAATATGACAAAAATGAAGCCATACTGTAACCAGGCGTGACTAGAAATCAAGGGTGAGGCCACCACATAGCCACAAAAATGGTCAAAAATCTTCCTGCGTCGGGCAAAAACAGCAACTCTAGACAACAACCGTTGAAATACCCAATTTCCAAATGCTATTGTTTCAAAACAGCTCTCAAGATGGTGGTTAATTTCTGATTTCGTTAAACTCTACCCAAAAATCACCCAGCTGAAGCCCAACACCCATACTAAGCCTGTCTGAAAACCGTCTCTTTGAAGCGCGCTTTCTGTGTACTTTCTCTTGTTGCAAAAAGTTAATAAAACTAGGGCATTTAAGAAACATAAAAGGTCATTTTTGTTTTTTTACAAAATAAGGATGGTGATTAAACCTGATTTTAAATTTAACAATTCTTATTTTATTAGCCTTTGCAAAGATGATTTTATGCTTGCTTTAAATTCATTACATAAATGCTGATTCCTATTAGACTATATAAAATGTAAGAATTAAACAAAAAATTTATGCTTGACAATTTACAAAATGTGTCACCAAATTGTCTCGTACATTTTACTCATGAAAAAATTTCTCAAGTTAAATTAGATATAACATCAGAGGATTATATAGGATTTTGCTCATTTTTACAAATGAGAGGTTTAAAATTTAGAGAAAAATGGCAATGAGGTAGCAATTCACAAGACTGAGACTTCATCCCTAGTAATTTAGTGTTTGTTTGTTTGTTTGTTTGTTTTGCTATATACTTCAATATCTCCTCTAACTTTAAAATTCTTCAGGGCTGGGGCTGGAGGTTTAGCTCAGTAGCACAAACACCTGCCTTTCAAGTGCGAGGTCATGGATTGGCTCCCTGGACCCCCTGCCCCGATCTTCAAGGCTTAGCTTGTCTTTTTATACATAGTATATTAAGACTCCATTTTTTAATTGTAATTATGATGATAAGCATATCTATGCTTTGTAAATCTCATATCAAAATTTAGATTCCTTTGCCTTGTGTTATGGCCTCAAGTGTGACATTATGTGAACAGTATAAAATGTAAAAAAACTAAACTTGGGCTTCAGACAACTTGAATTAAAACCCAGAGCCATCATTTACTTGCCTGGAAGGTCTTGCGCATTTTAATTAATATATTTTTGCTCAGTTTCTTATCTGTAAACCAAGAGGTAGCAGGACTTCCTGCAATATTTTTACTATTCTAATTACTTTCGTGGATCTTAAGTGCAACAAATGGTACCTGGTATTCAGCAATCCATGTCACAACATCGCTGTAATTTTCTCTTTATGTAAAGCCGGTAGCCAAAATTTGTGCTGTCCTCACATTTAGTAGTACATGCACTTAATGGGTTTACCCAATCTCTCAAAAATTTTCATTCTCTTGAAGATATTAAAATAGATGTTCTAAAGACTTAGAGAGGAAAGATGGGAGAATTCATTGGAAAACTTATGGCAGGAAGAGCAGAGCTGAAAAACTATTCTATGGTTTAGGTACAAAGTTCCTGTGTTTTGGCTTTGTACTGGAAATATATAGAATGAAAGACACGAAGAGATATTGCATATGGTTGACTCTGTCACTTGGGGCCTTTGCAGCATCCTGGAATGTTGTGGATAACAAATCATCTTTAAAATTGAATTTAAAACCTATTGAAAGGACTCTGAATTATACGGAATATAAAGCAAACTTTAAACTCTGTATTTTCTTTGCTAGAGATTTTGTTTAAAAATTTATACTGCTATATAAGTTAAAACTTTGATTTTTCCCAACAAATTCTGCTTTTCTGAAACATTATAAATTGTTTCACACACATAAACAATGCAAATGGTTTATATATTATAAGTGGATTTATTCATTCTGGACATATTGCTGATTCTCTGCATGATGTAGAAATTGTCTTATTTCTGAGATACTAGACAAGGATTCTTACACATATGCTGAATGGAATTGTCTAAAGAAGAGACTTCAAGATGAATTCAGGTTCTCCAACCATGAATGTGATAAAGGAATGCATTCATGAATTTGGACAGAGAAAGATAAATGATAGTGAATAATTTCATAGGTTAAAATAGTGTTCAAGTGTTCCATGAAGGAATTCATTAGGATAAATATCAGGCTTACCCTTGATTTTAGTGTTTATTGTTTTTTCATCAATGAATTTTTAAAATATTTCTAAACCTCTCACAATGCAGTGACTTAATTTCAAAATAGATGAAGAATATAAATATTAGGCAATAATATTGGAATAACATCTATGTAATTATCAAAAAACAAATCCTCCCTTAGAGTGTACTGATTAACTATAACACATATGAACAGATACAAATATAATCAAATATATATGTATATTTATATATATATGTAGACTTCCATTAGTTCAAAAGAGATTTTAGAATGTTTATATTTGTTTTTTTTTCCTGTGAAATCTCATTATGGGATTTTGAAATGATCTATTATATAGTAAGTCAAAGAAAAATATATGAAAATACTTTTACTCCGATCAATGGTATCAATTTTACAATCAGAAATTTTTCATAGTTAATTAATTTTGTCGTCCACAAAGCTTGTACACTGGCCCCCAAAACCTCCAATTCTCTACACTCAGGGCCGAGCTTCCTCACACTAGTGAGGGAGACACAGGATACAGTTCTCATGGTGCTGTGATGATCAATGTGAAATTTTTGTGATTACCATGCCCGTATTCCAAAAACACATTGGAAGTCTACCCATATTTTTATTGAAAAGAAATGACTTGAGGAAAATTTTTTCAGTTAATCTTTAGATATTTAGACAGTTTTTCTCCATAAAGTCTATAGATTCTCCAAAGAAGCCACTTTATTGAAAGAAAGTCTCTCCAAAGCCACAGTGAAGTCCTCCATTGTTAGAACTGGAGGATTCCAATTAATGGCACATTCTGCTTCACCACGAAGCATGTGGTGTGGCTGCTGTGGAACAGGGAAGGCAGATGAAACACAAGCCAAAGAGCACCAAAGATTTCCAGAAGCCATCAGGAGTCCAAGGAGAGGTAGGAGTGGATTCCTTCTCAGCACTCCAGAAGGAATCAATTTTGCAGACTACTTGATCTTGATCTTCCGGTCTCCAAAACTAGGAGAGAATAGAATCTATTGCTATAAACTACCACGTTTGTTGTACACTGTTACATCAGTGTACAACATTATGTGTACTACATTATTTAGTGTCTTTAGTAGGAAGGCACTAAATAATCTGAATTAAAATATTATAAGATCTTTATAGTTCTCTAAGAAGTAAAACCTAAAAAGTGAAATGTTAATGGCTCTTCTCTTTCTTTTTGGAATGAGATGAGTTATGTCTCATAAATAAAATCCAAATGCACTGTGTGTCACCATCTGAGACATGTTTGATTCTACATAACATGTTCATAGAGGTTTTTCTTTGTACCATTTTCATTAAATATAGGGGAAATGTAACTTTGTGCATCCATTGCTAAATCTATATTTCTCTTAGACATTGGGAAACTATCAGGAAGTCAATTAAAGACTAAGTATAAAAATTTAAAGTCATAATTCATGGGACAATAGCATTTAAATCAAAATATCCAATACTATGACTAAACATTTTATGTCAAAGTTACCTAAGCGCCCAGTGGGTGAGATGTCTCCACTGAGCACCTGTTAAGATTTGGGGTCCCAAGGGACTCTAGAACCATTCTATCTGAGTTGAAATCCCTGCTCCACTATTGTTAGCTGTGAGAACTTGAACAAGTCTGTTAACTTCTCTATGCTTCCCTTCTCCTTTTTGTTAGTGAGGAAGGTATGCCCACTTCAGTGGGTTATGGGTGAGGATTAAATGAGTAAGTACGTGTGAAGCACTTAAGGTAATGCCCACATTGTTAATATTTATAAGCACTGAATAAATATTAACAATTACGGTGACCAAATGAATTTCCATGCAAACCAGAGAATTGTGAGGGCCAGTCCAGTAGCACTGCCAGTTCACTTCAAAGATAATTAGGATTTTGCAGGAGGATTTTCTAGAAGCCAAGCAGGGAAGGAGCCTTCTGTGCTATGGCCTTAGATATACTTGATATAATAATGTCATGGCAGGTAGAAAGAGTGAAGCAAAAAATAATCACAGGTGGCAGCAAAATCTACTGGGAAGATTAATTCTCACACCAAGAGGAAAGATAACATTGTTTAAAATCTTTTAGAACCTGATTCTTTCCCCTGTTACAGGGAGAGAAAAGGTATTGCAGATATACTTTTTCTAACATGATGACATACTTTGAATAACTGAATAAGATGTTTCTGATTTGACCCTCCGGGATAGCAGAGAGAGATAACATGCCTATAGAACATGCAGAACTTGTGGCAAATATCAGTTCTGGGAAGATAAGGGTTATTGAAAATGGAGCTTTGCTCCCCAGGATGGAAAGATTATAAAGGAATCCACCCATCTTGCTAGAGTGACTGAAATGCCAACGGGAAGTCTTACAAGAGCATTTCACGCCCGTGAAAAGGCATTAGGTGATAATAGTTCCTGACTGTGCTGTGTTCTCTGACGGACCAGTACACATAATATGATCTGGCGTCAAGGAGCTGGGGGGATGGGATCCCTACACTCAGTGCTTCCTGAACTACAGTTACCGGGTCAGCAAACCCCGAGTATTTCTTGGCAGCATCTACATCTTTCGTTGGCCAGAAAACTTCCTCAGCTCATCAAGCACTCTTCATGGTGAAGTATGACAAACTCACAGAGGCTCCAACTGCGCATGTCTCTTACCACCCACCACATAGAGAGCTAATGGATTTATTCTGAGTCTCGTTGCCAAAATTTGGACAAAGCTCAACTCATTGCCACAGGCAGGTTGGCCCCAATGGAAGATCCTGAGTTAGTTGTCTTTTACCGCACAGATGGAGAACAGGGCCACGGTGCAGAAATATGGCTGCTGGTTCACACAGGCATAAGAGAGGCGGAAAGGGAACCTGGGGTTTTAGAAATTGACTACATGTGTTGCTATGGATACCTAACTTATTGAATTAAATTCCTTAGTGTTTTGCATGATACTTGGAAAATGTTATGCAATGGACATTTTCTCTTTCACCTAACCCTCAGTGAGTATATAGTAAACTGCTATGAAGCACGGAGATTCAGAAGAGGTTTCAGTAGCACACAGGCCTCTCTGTCAATCTGGCTTTATTATTTGGGTCTCCAAATATTTTTAACATCCTTAAAGTCTTCTAGTCTCGGTTTTCTCATCTGCACCATGAAGAAAATTAAGCCAAATAAACAATGTTGTAGCATGCATCAAATGAGAAAAAAGAGCTAAAATCATTAAAAGAAGCCCAGAAAAAAATGTTGATAATAAGGAGTAATTAACAATGTATTATTTCAGCATACATGTCATCACAGGAAGTTATTATCTGAGACAGATCCTGCTAGCTGTGGTTTTGTGTTGATATCACTGTGGTCAATATCTTAGCTTCACTTATGCTAATAAGATGCTCTGATGAAGTCATCCTAATTCTACTCCTGCCCTACCTCCTATGAAACTCACCTGACAAATGAAGAGAAATGAACTACAACCAAAAGGAAGAGTCACGTTGGCAGGTAGACATTAGGTATCATTCATATTTACTGGTTAAATATTGTAAGAAAACTCAAAAGCATTTTGTCAAAATTCAGTTAGAACCTGGAATCCCACATTTACCATAGTGCTTCACTAAGATTATCACAAAGAATCCTGTGATGACCCTTTATCAGGTGTGCCCAACCCATACCATGGAGGAGATAACATCAGGTAAGCACTGGGGGGAAAATGATTTATAACTGATAAGCTTTGAGCTATACAAAAAGTAAGAAAAAAAAAAGCAGTCAAATATCAGAAAGAACAGACCTCATCCCCAATGCCAATGTGCCTTGTGCTCTGGGACACAGTGCCAGGACAAATCTTCAGGTCTTGGGGTGAATTTTCCTGTTACTATGCATGACACACTCCATCAGCAGCAGTGACGGATTGTTGGTATTAGTGGTCCTGAGCATGATTAATAAGGTTGCTCTGTCTCTGACAGAGTGAGAATGGCACCACGAAAATTGAATGGAGGGAATCCTACTAAAATGTGTTAGTGACACTTCTCAGGGGGCAGAGAATGGGGTATGAAGGAAGAATCAAGAGAATCGCCAGATGTAGCTATATAGATCAAGGCAAGATGACAAAACTCCACAAAAGCAGAAGTTTTACTTTTGGTTGCATTCTCAACAATGAACAAGCATGGATTCCTCTTCTTCTGAAGCAGCATTTGTTCCCTGAAGAGCAGCGTGTAACACAAGTGTATGTGCTTTGTTTTCTGCCATCCACTCGGCCATGAGAAGGAATTAGGATGATAATTCGTTGTGCATTGAGTACATGATTGTTTTAAATTTGTCAAGTATGAGGCTTAAAAAAAGGAAGAGATGCAGAAGAAAAAGATGGAGAAGAGAGAGGACGGGAGACAGAGTTAGATGAGAGAGAGAGATCAATTTGATCTTTGGCCTGTTAACAGATGTGTCTAACATTTAGATACTAGAGCCAGATTTTTATGTGACACGTAATGGAAATATAGTCTCTTATGCCCATATATCTTTCATCACCATTAAAATATAATAAAACTGTATGATGGGAAAGAGGAAACATTTGAAAGGTAGGGTGAGGCTGTGTCATATATTAAGAGTTAGTGTCTAAGAGTTGTGTTTCTAGTTAAGCAGGTATCACAAAACTTAACAAGAGTGAAATGTATCCTTGTGCATCTATTGGAGGCTCTGATATTGGAATGTGTGCGGCTAAAATCAAACACAACTGTTGTCATTAATAACTTATACAGAAAACCTGACAGCACCTGGTAGTCAAGGTGCCATTACTTATCAATTACCTAGTAATGAGGTGAACTTTTTGTGCTATCTTGATAAATGTTTATATCACTCAACACAATTGCCTTTTAAAGGGTGTGGAGTCTTGGGGAACAAAACCTATTGTGAAAGAATTGTTATTCATAACAAAGTCCTACCATGTATTAGTTGAGCACCTACTTATTTCACAATTCTCTGAAACAGCATCTGACAGTAAATTCAGCTTTAACTTTTTGCCAGTGCTATGGAATCATTTGTGTTTAGAGATCATTATCACCTTACTACTTTAACTTATTTCTAACTTTTTAGTGGCAGGTAAGATAACTATCTTTTAGTACCACTTTGAGGCTTGCAGAGTGATGTGTGACTCCATTTATGTACCACACACCATCAAATACATTTTGAAATGTACTAGGATCTGCCAAGATTGTTTTATTTTTTAAATTTTTTCCAAACAGTTGATAGATGTCAGGAAGAATGAGATGAGTTTTCCAAGATTTTGAGTTTTCCTCACTGGTAGGTTAAATAACAGACACAGAAGATGTTTTATTCTGTGTTTTTTTATCTTTAAGCTGATTATCCAAGCATCCTAGAGTTACAGTTGCATTTGCATAGAGACATTCAGTAATCATATCTACAGTAATGTCTATTTCCTTTCACATGTTCAGCCTGATTAACAAAAAAACTAAGTGCATATTTTAATTTGTTTTTGCATCTCTTTTAGAATAGAATGTAAGTTTTGTCCTTTCTGTTAGACTTAACCCTCTAACTATAAGATCAGAAAAAAACCTTCAGCAAGTAAGAGAAAATGGCTTCTATTATATATAGTTTCTAAATCTGTAACCATATTCTAAGAAACACTTGCCACAATAAAAACTCAATAAACACTCAAACCTTGTAAGCATGTTTGTGTACTAATAAAGTTAGTGGATAGGTGCTTAATCTTTCAAAGGTCAGAAATTTAAACATGTACCCAAAATCTTAATACATTCATGTTCATGGCTGTATACAATCCCAATAAAACCGTATCTATGATGTAGCAATTACCAAGCAGTGCCTATACTTATAAATGGAACATTTTACTTCCCAGGTGATCCCTGGATACCAATGCATCCCTATGCTAGTTACCATAAAAAAAAAGTTGCCTGTGTTGATCCTTGTAGAAGAGAAGTGTACCTCCCGGGTTCACTGAGCAGAAGATAGAAGGCAGCCTGCAGGACTTCCAGGAAATCTCATCTCGACATTGTTTCATGCTGACAAAACAGCTGGGCAAGGCATGGATAAGTGGAGGTTTGAGTGAGATGTGGCTTATTCAGTGCACAGGGCTTAATCAGCGAACCAGGGTTTTAGGCACTCATTTCAGCCTTAGTAGGTGTTCCTGGGGCATCTAGGCTGGACATAAATACTGATCACCCATGTCCAGTATCTCTCTTGGATAAAGCACTAATTTTCAGACAAGGAGTAGAACAACAGTGCTGCTTTGGTGATGGAGACAGGACTGCTAGTGAGAGAAAGATCTCTTCTGGCATTGGGGCTTCCATTGTCTAAGCAACCAACAACTTCCAAGTATCCTGGACCTTATAGAAGTCAACTCCTGAATGAGAAATGTGTCATCTATCCAATCCTTGACCAACACCCACAAGCCATTGTTAAATCTAGTTCCCCACAGTAAATGAGAGGAGCAGAACCACATCCTAGAGATCTTTTTCTGCTCTCCACTCAGGATTTCAAGCCCATTTCCTTCCATCATTGTCTTTCAGGAATTGTAGGAGCCTGTGATATGGCTCTGGTGCCCATTACCAATAAGAATTGGCAATGTAGCTTCCATTGCAGCTGTGACACTGGCTGACAGTATGAGTTTGGAAATACTTAGCTCCTTGACAAAAAACATATGATAATCCTGTGGAAAGAGCACTGGTTCAGTGTCCTTGTATCATGGCAATTGTCCTCCAACAACTCTCCACAGCACAGTGCCCAGGCTGGATATTTTTAACCTGGCCAGCTTGTGGAAGAATCAGGATTAGGATATTAAAGACTTAAATTTATGTAGCTTTTTAACTATAATAGTTAAATAGTCTTCAGGAAGTGCTATAATGAGGTCACGATAACTCATTTCAAATTTTGTACGTGGCTATGTGGGACGCCACAAAATTGATTCTCTTCTGTAAGAGTCATTCTTGGTTTTCCTATTTGAAAACTCAAGCCTTATTCAGTTTTGATTTTAAGTAGTAATAGTATTCTTCTCAGTCTCAATGTCAGTGGACAGAAACATTGTAATCAACTATATATGGTTTTATTTCTGAGACTGTGAACTGTATTTTCAAAGTCCCTAAGGGCTCACTTTGTTCAAAGCAAAAAAAAAAAAAATTCAACTTTAAACTGCTCTGAGGAGATCAGGTCACTGCTCCCTTTGATCTAACTTTGTTATTCATTCTTGGTATTATTTAGTATGAGAGATTCTTCAGCAAAAGGATAAACAATCCCACAATTAACACTGACTCAAAAAAATCTGTCAAAATGAACATAAATCATTCCTGAAGGATTAGCTAGGGTGAGACTGCAGTCAAAAGAAAATTAATAAAAAATATAAAGGACCTCCTTAAAGGTCCAAACTTATTTTAAGCTAAGGCATAGAGGATAAAAGGGGAAAACAGGACAAAACAAAACAGCTGTTATATTCATATACTACAGATAATCTAATTGAGCAAGAAGAGACTACTGCTTAAACTTTTTAAAGTATGACCATGGACTATAAAAAAAAGGTTTCACAGAATTTTCCATTGGCAGACAAACACCAAACAATACTTTGAAAAGCCTGTTATTTTGAAAGCTTCCCTTAAAGTGTCTCATGCTAAATTTCACAAAAAAAAGAGCTTTATTGTACTTACTGGAAGAAATAGGAACTAAATATTTGTCTCTCTGTACAGGGCCTAAGTATCCCAAGTGGAGAGACTTTAGAATTTTTATTATCATGAGTCTCAGATTGCTGATTTCAAATGCAAACAATTCAAAATGGAAGAAAGAAAGAAAAAAAGAAAGAAAGAAGAAAGAAAGAAAGAAAGAAAGAAAGAAAGAAAGAAAGAAAGAAAAAAGAAAGAAAGAAGAAAGAAAGAAAGAAAGAAAGAAAGAAAGAAAGAAAGAAAGAAAGAAAGAAAGAGAAAGGCAAACTTAGAAAAGCCTAAGGATTCCCTATGTAGTAGTTTCCTGTGGCTTTTAAATTGCCTAGTTTTACCTGCATTGACCTACGACAATATCACTGTAGATTGAATCTTACTTCCTATTACTTCTAGAACTCTAAATAATAAAGATACCGGGACCAGAGAATGCCCCTGAGCATCTTTTGCACTCTACTGATTTCTCCCTGTCTCCCTATTTTCCAGTGTCTGGAAACTACTGATACTCCAACTGGCTCTGTTATTTTACCCTTTCCATCACATGATAATGTTATAATTATATAACACGCAGCCATTTCAGATTACTGTTTTTCTCTCAGTGATATGAATTAAAGTTTTCTGCATGTCTTTGTCTGTATAATTCTTTTTATAGCAGGATAATATTCTGGTGTACAGGTTGTATCACAGTTTATTCATTTACCTACTGAAGAACATTTCAGTTGCTTCCAGTTTGCTTATTTAATCAGTAATCTGCAGCATAAATGGTTTTTAAGATTCAGTGTTGACCTCATAGGGGTTTTTTGCATTGCTTTTTATTTTACTGGTACATTTTAGGTAAACAATGCCTGTACATATCTTTTTAATTTTTCCATTCCTCTTCCCTCCCTTCAACCCCTCTTTCCCTCCTTATTTCCAAAAGTTTTTCTTCTATTTTTTTCTTGCCCCTTCTTTTCCATCCAACTTCCTGTTTCCCTTCTCATTTAAACATTTTCTTCACATTTTCCAATACCTATTATGCATTTTGGTCCTTATTTAAACTTTCAGTTTCTTGCAACAGAGAAACAATTACCAGCATTGTGAATCATTTGCATATGTGTAAACATATAAAACCGTCAAACTAGTCTATTAATCTATTACTACATAATTCCAAATTGACGGGATGACTGAGCATTCGTGACTTTTCAGAAGAGTGTAAGGATTTGGACATACGCTACAAATCTGATATCAAATAAAAATATATAAATAATTGTTTGTTTTCAAAAGTTACATATAAGTTAAAGGTAAGTGAAATATTATCCTGTGATACTGAAGCAAACCTATACTAATATTTTAAAGATAGTAAAATATTACAAACAAACATTTTTATCAGTCATAAAATTCATAGTTAGATAAAACCAAAAGGAAGTAATATCTCTTTTGCAACAAGGACTTAGAAAATAATGGATATTTAGCAAGACAAATTTGAGATAAGGTAAAGAAAAAAGAGATAAAGTATGCTCTAGATACACAAATAATGTCTATTTATAGTATCAGCATTAGTTGTGACACTCATATCCTTTGTGTGTCATCTCTTTAATATAACATAGACTTAAACACACCACAGTATCTATTTTGAGTGAGGAAGGAAAGATTCATTCTTTAATTAAAGATAAATTGCTACATAAGTTTATAATATGGTTTGTTCTGGGGAAGGTGGATTTCAGATGAAGCTAATTTTTATGTGAATCAAAAATCAAATGAAATAAAGAGGGGAAAAGTGTCACGCAGACACCTATATACATACCAAGCGACAACAGGAATCCATTGGGTTTTCTATGAACCTGGTACACACAAAATGCCTAGAATTTTTGTTTGTTTGTTTTCAGGTATGTACTTTCTATGACATCAATAATGAGTTTCTAAGGGTTTTACAAATAACAAAAGGGAACATGAATTCACATATCAAGAGTATAATGTATAATCAGAGGGATACAAATGTAAAACTAGGACTAAAACATACTCAGGGATGTCATTCACAAATAAGTCAAATCAAAGAGATCATTTTGAGATATCAACCAAGTCACATTTGCATACCATTAGAGTAACATTGCAAAGTAAAATTGTCTTACTTGAACTCATCGCCTTTTGACTGGGAAAACAATGCTCTCTGCTTTGCTTATCACCATATTTCATGTAATTGAATAAGACCTTGCTTGGTGTAACTTTCATGCAATAATTAATTGGTTGATTGAGTCTTTATCAGTACAATGAAGTATCTATTCAGAAGACATTATGAAGAAAGTCTCAGATGCAAAGGAACAGAGAAGTGTCTACCAAGCCTGTATTCTGTCCTAATTGTTGCCTCTCAATTAAGATTACAATATAGTTTTACAGAATGTTGGCTTGCAAAGTTATGGGTTAATACATAAATGGCCCAACCTCTCCAAAATGTGAATAAATGATGAGCAGTCTGTCTGAGCCAGTAAAAAGAACTGTAACTGTGGATGAGTGGATATTGTCCTTGTTGCTCACTTGCCTTCCAAATGCAGATCTTGGCTAAAGCTCCTGTGTACATATGATAATCATATGCCCACACAGAAATGGCATCCAATTTCCAGTATAAGCACTCGCACAGGAGCATCTGTCATTAGAAGAGATGTGTCAGGCGAGGGAGAAAACACAATGTAGCCTCACTGGAGTGGATGGAGACCTTTGACCCAGTGTCCTAGGGCTGTGTTATCATACTCTCTCCATTTCGCTCTCTCTCTTACATGCTCAGTCTCTGGGGATCAAGACCAATTCACAGAGTGGTACTGGCTTTGGGGAAAAAAAATCAATGACCTATTCTCTTGGTCAGAACATGGAGTGTTGTGATGGCAGTCAGCACAGCAGGAAGTGGACAGGAAAATGGAATAAAAGAATGCACTATCCAGGGGTGGGGGATATAATTATGCTTGTGGAAAAGTATGTTCAATAAGCAGATTGCTGGGGAGTGGCAGAGACTGGCTTTTCATAAATATGAAATTAGAATAGGGTTGAAAAAAATTAGAGCACAGGAGCTTTCTCCCTCAATAACGAAGGCATGATAATAGAGGTTATTTCCATCTCCATTGCTACCTGCCATTTGTCAATCACCTAATTATCCTTGCTACAGAGTTTTAGATCCAGTGTTCTTGACTGTGCAGAAAGTATGGCCGATGCTTGGGTGTGAATAATTTGCTTTGTTTTATTTGTTTGCTTTTGGAAATCTACTTTTAGGGCACTGAGCAAGAAGGGGCAAAGAAGGAGGGAGAAAGGAAGGAAGAATGAAGGAGAAGAAAGGGAGGGAGGGAGGGAGAAATAAGAAATGGAAAAAGAGAGAAAGAAAATATGATGAAAAGAGGGAAGGAAAGGAAAGAAGGGCATGAAGGAGAAGAGAAAGAAAAGGAGAGGCCAGAACAAGCTGCTCTATTCCTGCCTGTGAGGAAAAGTACATCTGGCTGAGGCCAGGCTTTGGGAACCGGGCCACGCCCCTTTAGGCATTACAGAGAGAGACCTGCCAAGATGAGAAACGACCGCAGGAGGGGTTGGATATTAGGATTAATTGTCTTGAACCAGAGCAGTGGAGCAGGTACACAAGGCATATCGAAGTGAAGATAATCATGCCAAAGAGTGGTCCTTATGCTTTTTTTATAGCTTGGAAAGCAAAATAAAAATGTTAAATTATGAACAGTTTCACTACAACATCCCAAATTTCAGAAACTTCAGTTAAGAGATGATAATAACTTTTTCCCATTTGTTAGCAGTTTGCATTGAAGGAAGGAGTACCCTTGGGTCCTCTGAAATATCAGTGGCCTTGTTGGAGATGGTCTCCTTTTTTACTGCCTTTCTCCTGATGGTATTGTTTCTTAATTTTGATATTTTCATTGACCATTGACTTACTCCTCTACAAACTTACGGCCTTTTAATTATCTCAACAAAGAGGTGCAAGAAATTGCTTACAGCCCGTGATACCTCTGAGTCAAGGTGTTCACCCTGAGAAGTGAATCTAGATGTTTGTCAGTAAAATATCACTTGGTCCAAAAACCATTAATTTACTAACTACCTACTGCTTTGATGGGATTGAGTCTAAATAAAAGGGTTCAGGTAATGCATCCCTTGGTATTTCCATCTTTGAAGTTGTCCTGGATCCTTGGTTCATGTCCATCACAATGACCTCTGGTACCATTGTCACTGCTCTTTCTCCAAAACTGACCTCCCAGTCTTCCTCCCTAAGGATCCTTCTGAAATACTGAATCTATCAAGATAGTTCAGGATAGTTTCCCTACCCAAAAATATTCAAGTGGCTCATATCTGCAAAGTCCCTTTTGTCTTACAACACATTTACAGGTTCTAGGATTTAGGGCAGGGGCATCTTTGAGGCACCACTATTCTGCCTGACACAGCACCCAACAATCAAAGGAAGAAATGAGGTGTTTTTTTTTTCTTATTTTGTCACATTCTGTTAAAAAAAGAAAAAGGAGAGAGGGATAATCCTGCTGTCCTTTTACACATAAAAACACTTCAGCCTAGTTTGGCTGAGTTTATTGGGAAGAGGATTGTGACTTTCTGAAGCAGCACTATTCAGTGCATTGTTCCTGATGCACCCTGAGGACCCACAGATGAGGGACAGGCAGCAGAGAGACAGAAGACTGTGGTCTCGAGATTGTGGTTTGAAACAAACTTCTCCTCAGCTGTGAGGATGATCAGGTCTTTAATCAGTTTTTTATTTTGTTTTATTTTTAAACTATTTGGGATCTTGTCTCATTAACATTTGAATAAACTCAAGAGGAGGTATAGATTTGTCTTTTTTGCAAGGCTCTCTAAGGAAATGACTGCCTATCATAATATTTCCATGGTACCAGTCATAAAGAATGGTTGTAACTAGTAGTTTTATTAAGATATTTATAATTAAATC
The DNA here is from genome assembly GCA_004027295.1 of Dolichotis patagonum. Taxonomy (NCBI): domain Eukaryota; kingdom Metazoa; phylum Chordata; class Mammalia; order Rodentia; family Caviidae; genus Dolichotis; species Dolichotis patagonum. The sequence continues at coordinate 37,135 of PVJX010007023.1, read as the reverse complement.
ACTGGTACCCTGCTTCTGCTGTCCTATGTTACCCTAAGCTCCATTTTAAGAGTGAGGAGAAAGATAGCCAAGCCTTGGTACTGTCAGTTTCCCTTGGTGGATCTGTGGTAGAGAAGAGATCTGGGAAGGAAGGGCTCAGTGTGTGTCAGAAGGCGGTTTTGTCAAGTACACACTCCCAGAGCAAAGTGTCAGGCTCGGGGAGTCATTCAAAGGAAGCTGAGGCATTACCTGCAATTAAAGTCCACGAGGAAGAACTAACAAAACCAGGGTGGCAACCAGTAGGATTGGACTCTAGTTTCAGTGCGGAGCTAAATAGTAAAGAGGAACGCAATATTGAGGCTCAGTATGGTTGGTGAAAATGATACTGAAACGGAAGGGGACCCCTCATGAGCACCTGTGAGAAGAGAAATCTTCCACTCTCCTGCCTGGGAATTTGCAGTGACTGAAAGCATGGATGATCAAGGCTGGAACAAGCTAGCATACTGAATCACTGCATAAAACTCCAGTCTCTGGGGAAGACAGACGTTGAGGAGACTCTTCTGAAAAATATGTATAAATACTCGTGTGTGTGTGTGTGTGTGTGTGTGTGTGTGTGTGTAAGTAACCTAGTGGGGTATAGGCTGGTATGCCAATTAGTGGTCACTCAGTGAAATTATGCTTTCATCTCTTTGGAATAGGTAATTTAAAGAAGATTCACTTTTTCAGAATAACCTACAGGCAAATGATGCTGGACAGTGCTCTTAGCAGCAGCTAATGCTGTCAGAATGCAACGGCCACAGGAGTGTATATACTTATTATTTAAAAATCTCTTTTTTTTGTTTTGCTAGAGGAGGAAAAAGCAGATGAACTTCTTTGTTCATGCACTCATACTCTGTCTCCTGGATCTTAACTACAGTCTTAAATGGGCACTGTGGTTTGGGCTGTGCCCAGCTGGGATCAGAGGTCCTATCTAACTTGGAATTGTCCAGGCATCCTTGTCAAAGTCAGGAGAGGTTCCAATTGAATTCTCCTTAGCAGTCTGACCTTGTCAATCAGAGTAGCTTTTGGGCACATTTTTCTGGGAAACGCGGGTAATCATCATCTACCATAAATCTGCTGCCTGAAATGTCTCATATCATCCATATCTTATTTAACCTTTGAGTACATGTCTTCTATTGTTTTTGTGTCTTTGAACTTTAGTATTAGCAAAGGACCACAATTTCTTTCTTTAATTTTTGATTATCTCATTTTGAGTAAAAGTATTTGTCGTAATCAACATCATGTAATTCACAGAAGACTTTACAGAGCAAGACAGTCACAGGCGTAAAGATATGGCTCCAGTCTCATAGTTTCTTGTTATTGCTAAAGAGTCAGGCATATTCCTGGAAGCAGTGTTATAGTTTGTCAAGAGTGAGATATGCTGAAGACCAGGGAGAGAAAGGAGGTTTATAGGCTATGTCCACATGGACCAGAAGTGTGAAAATACAGTTGGTTCCTTTTTGAATGGGCAAATAATCTGGTGTGGACACAGACAGCTATGGCAGGTAGTGAATGGAGCATATAATCCTGGAAAGCCAACTTGGGACAAGATTGTGGAGGACTAAAGTGACTTGATGTTACAAGAGGTTTTAAATGACAAATGACCAGAAGGTGACTAGAAAATGAAGAGGTAATAGTGTTCTGTGGCTTCTACTGCATTAGACGTGATAGGCTAACGTTGCTTCAAACTAGAAACACTGTCATCATTTTTACGTTATATATTGGTTACATACTGTACATGGTAATGAAATAGATAAGATCAAGAAGTTCACCGACTGTCAAATAATTCCATTCCCTTTACTACAACTTAGATCATTTCTGAGAGCCCTGACTCACTAGTTTGACATCTTCCACCTGAATAGATGTATCTCGGAGTACACTCGGTTCATCTGTTCTATTATCATTAACTTCCCCTTAATCTTGAGTCAACTCTGCCACCATTTTAACATCTTATTCTCTGTGCAGGTGTGTGGAATCCCATGAATAATTCCAAATTCCCTCATGCATTATAGATCTACAATTATTTTTATAAAACAACCTGCACTTTTGACATATTCCTCTCTCTGTTCTAATGCTCACAGGACGTCCTCTTGATTTCTGACACTCTTTGGGTGCATTTGTTCATCCATCAGTGTCCCTTTGCATTGAAGGTGGACTGTGGAAGTAAAGAAGTCTAGGTGTGACCTGTTGAAAGGTGCACAGTGCAACTAATTCTTCACCTCTAGGGAGAACTGTATTTCTGGAAGAGTGTAAGAGCTATAAATTATTGATCTGACAGATCCAGACAACTTTAGAATCAGTCATTTACACATATGAGTGTCCCTGCTTTGCAAATGAGGAAACTGAGTTACAGAGAGGCCCAGAGCTGATTTAAGGTCATCCACATAACAAATGACACAATCAAAATTTAAATCTAGGCCATCCTCAATGCAAGACCCACCTGTTTGTATGATTCTACAATGCTTTCTATTTAACTAGTCAAACTATATCAACAGCAAGTCCCAGGGACACAAGGGTGGATACATCCAAGAATACATGATTTAGCCCTAATGCTAAGGAATAATTGAAACTTCACAATCTAGTGTGTCTACTAACTAGTTAACTGTAAGTTAACTACAGTCAAACTTTGCAGACTTCCCAGAAATGTCAACCATGCTGACTAATGGATATTAGACTCATGGTTTTCAGGACATGGGAATGTCAAAAAATGCACCAAGTGAACTGGGAGTTCATCAGAAGAAATGGGTCAATGGAAGTATGATTCAGCCAATGAGGGCCCTGGAGTTTTGGTTTTGTTTGTTTTTGTTTTTTGAGAAATAACTACAAAGTGTGAATAACAGTTTTCCCAAGCTATTTTCCTTGTACCATGATGTCCCCAAGTATAGGGGACCTGGGAAAGGACCACTGATCTCCTACTCAGGCATACAACATCAGACTAAAACACAGGAAATACATGTTTTAGTTACAAGAAGAATCAGAGTTTTAGTTACAAGAGGACAGAGTCCACAAGGCACGGTGTCCTCAGCCTTTATTAGGTGCACAGCTCGATTTGGAGGTGGCATTACGACATTTAACATAGAATTACATGTAATTAACATATAATTAAGGATGTGAGTACTACCTGCCTTAAGTAGCGTGGATAATACAAAAGGGATAGAAAGTGTGTGGCCATCCCTTGCTTATTTTGCTGCTTTCTGCCTGCCATGAACTGTTTCTGCTCTGCAATGCCTATCTTCCATGGCACCCTGTGGGAGCCAGCCAATTATGAGCTGAAACCTCTACAAACTGAACCAAGTAATTCTTTCCTCCTTTAACTTTGCTGGGTATTTTGTTTCAGCAACAAAAGAAAAGTAACTAAGACAATAAGTCTTTGGACTAAGCCATTAAAGAGACTTGAGATTTAAACTTTTGCTAGATGGAATGACATCTTCGTACAAAACTAGAAACTCTAATTGTAACATGGGAGAATATTTCATGTTTTAAATACAATTGAATTCAATGTCTGCACACATACTTAAATTGAGAAATGCTTTCAGCTGATGGTGATATAATCAATGGCATGTTCATGTCATGAAAATTTAGTTTCTGATGGGGAAACAGAAGTGTTAACCTCATGATGAGCAAGGAAAATGTGCAAGTTCGGGATCCCTGTGAGATTGGTCTTCTTATGCATTTAAACTGGACGTCAAAAATATTTGTCCTTATCAGAGGTGTGTTGGTGATTGTTTCTAACAGTTACCAGATATATTTTAAAAGAATAACAAGATGTGGCACCTAGGTCCTTCTGATGAATGACTCTACCATCATGGGGCAGAATAAGAAAGAAGGGAAATGCACTGTGTCTGTGCTTGAATGTTTAGGAGGGTCTGATTCTTTGGACAGGCAGAGAATGATAACATTTAACATAGAAGTAGACAAACACAGTTGGTAGGGTTTGTATCTCAAATGTTCCTGGAAGGTCCATGCATTACAGACTGTTCTCAGGATAGGGACCCACAGAAATGGCATCCTTAAGATGCAGGACTCAATGAGAAGTCTTTAGGTCACTGGCACATGTACCAAAAGGGTATTGTGGGACTCGGCATCTCCTCACTCTCTCTTTACTTCCTGGCCATGAAATGAATAATTTTGCTTTACTATATGCTCCAAATGCTTTACCACAAACCTAAGAAAAATAGTTTGCCCTGATCCAATAGCTTATAACTTCTTAGCAAAAACAAATATTTTCTTTATAAGTGCATTATTTCTTTTTTTTTTTTTGTCACAGAAAGCTGACTACTATAGCAGCTCATGCCTGCACTAGATGCAGAGGTCATCTAGAAAGAAAGTTAGCCAATGAACTGTACTGATCTTTGCTCCCACATAATCAAATGAATCCAAGTGACCTCTGCATGCATATTTCAGTCCTGAAACTACTCTGCCACATAGGAAAGAAAAACTTACCCCTCAGCCTTCAGCAATATCATCACCTGATACACTGAAGAGATACATTGTTTAACCTTGGATGCTTCAGACAAAATAAAAAAGGCTAGATGTTTATTCATATTAATTGAGTTCCCTAGAACAATCCAAGAAATGTTCTTAGGAGACCTTGGAAAACAGTGTATACAACAACATCTTCAGACAGTTTTTAAAGAAAATTAGTTCATTTTTAGAAAAAAAAATTTAGTATGCATATATATATATAGATAAATATATAGATCTGTATATATATATAGATATATAGAGATATAGATATAATATGAGGTATGAAGGATTTACAAGGTAGGTTTAAATTGTTAGCCTACAGAATCAGGGGTACAAGAATGCAAAAAGGGCCACCTATGTGCTGGACAGCAGGAGAATCTAGTCAAATACCTATGGTCTGGAGCCTACTCTTTAGTCCCATGAATTTCTTTTTTTTTTTTTTATTTAGAGAAAAAAATCAAAACAGAAAAAAGGGTATGAATAATACAGAATTTTGAAAAAACTGTAAGAAATGACTAGCTGATAAACTGCATATTGTTATCTTAGAAGTAATTGCTCTATCACAAAGTCAAAGCACAAAAAGTGGACAAACAATGACAGCACAAACCCATGAATTTCTTGATGGGCAAGACAGAGCGTCTTCCCGGGAAGCCTGAGATGCATGTGCGGGGAGTCTGGGGATGATGTCCAAAGGCAATGACAGAGGTTTGAGCTCCTCCGAAGAAGCACAATTGAAACTTTCTTATTCAGTCTCTTTTTATTCCACCTGAGTCACAAGTCTATTGGTCAGTGCCACCCACACCCAGGATGGATCTTCCTTCTCCAGTTAATCATCTGGACACAGCCAGAGCTGTGCTATGCCAATCAGCTAGCATTTCTTTTTCAAATAGACACCACAGTTAACTAGAACGCCCTCCTGAACAAGTAGAACAGGCATGAGCAGCATAGCAGTCTTTCTGAAATTTTGCCAGCTTTTGAAATTTCTCACATTTCTCATGTTTATGTCACCACACACTCTTTTCTAGAATACTTTCCCCTTTCTTCTGCCTAGCCAACTTGTAATTATCCTCAAAGTTTTGCTCAAAGGTTAAATAATTTTCCAAAACTCCTAAAGAAGAACTACCTTTCTCTGTGTTTTTTCATGGGTCTATTTTACTTTACAAGCATATATGTTTCATATCTGAGTAGCACATCCTGTGATGACACTTACATCCCTACTGTCTGTACTTGCTGCTGTCATTCAGGAAGTAATTATGAGTAAACAAATGTATACATTCTTAAATAGAGGTCACTTTCAGGGCTTAAGAAGAGCAGGTAGGGTGGTACAAAAATAGAAGTGACCATCTTTTCTGGGAAACTGCAGTCTACAATATAAAATTCATAAAATGGAAATGGTTAATTTGCTCCTTTCTTTCTAATAATCTATCCTTCCAATATTTATTCTCTGTCAAATACCAAGTTAGAGAGAAAGAATAGAAAGAGGTTTTAAGAGTTACCCTTATATAAACACATACTTTAGTCAATCTGAGCTGAGACATAAAGGAATAATTATGAAATGGTACTTTACAGAATCCCAGTGCCCCTCCACTTGCAATAGTGTCCTAATAAACTGATCCCAAATGGAGAATACTATAAATCAAAAATGGATGTGATCCACCTACCGCACCAAACGTCACAGCTTAACAGCACAGCGCTGTATGGCCCTGACCCCTCAGCCACTCGATGGTGTGTTTGAGTGGATGGGAAGCTCACTGCTTCACCAGGTTGGGGGAAGAGTGAAATTCAAAACTGAAAGGGTGGCTTCTACTCTCATAAAGTCAAAATTCCTGTGTTGAACACTGTACAGCAGGGAAGAGAAAACACAGGACGGATGCAAAGCCAGGTACACTGTAGAGATGACAGCTAGATAATATTCCTTTGTAGGAGATGCCACCTGTACACATGCTTTGCAAGACAAGCAAGCATGTATAGCATGTATTATGATAGAAAATGGAAACAAACAGCCAAGTAGATTAGAGGAGTAAGAAAGACATGAAGGTAAGGAAAACAACCAAAAAGTATTATGCATGTACCAACAACTCTAAATCATTTATTGTGTCAAAATTTAAATGAAGAATTATACAGTAATAAAATACAGTGCTGTTAAGAATAACAGGAAGAGTATTATGAAAGATATTTTATGTCTTATTGAAGGCATTCATTTTATCCTATCATTAAATAATTTTAAGCAAAAATGCAAATTTGACATATTGTGTTTCTTTTCTGTGAATGGTTAACTTGAGGTTACTATCACAGAGGCACTTGTAACATTCATGAAAGTATCCAGTAGAATAAGCAGGAATTATAATTTGAATGAAAAATATTAAGAAAATAAGTGCACAAGGACCTATTATTATATCCATTATTATATTAGATAGAAAAATTAGAGATGGAGAAGGAATAGTCCAGCATAATCCCCAGCATTTCAGCCTGCAAGATGGTAGACTTCAGTGCTGATACAAAAAAGTAAGAAAAAGAGCTGATTCTGGGAGGGTGGCACACTAAATTCAGGCATGCTACATTTGAGTGTCGTGTTTACAGAGATAAAACCTAGAGGCAGAGAGACGTGAAGATTTGATGACTAAGTGAAGAGTTTAGGGTTTCCTGAGAGATTTGGCAGAAACCAGTAGATATGAGTAGATGGTAATTGAACCCAGGAGAGTGGATAAAATTAAATAGATAAATAGGTGAGAAGAATGGTGGAATAAAGAACCCTAGAGAATACTAATATTTCAGGCTAATACACAAAAAAATAGGGAAAAATTATCAAACTGTACCCAGAACAATTCAAATGGTTTAGAAAATGTGCAAAAATCAATGGTCTTTGTATTTACATCCTATTATATAATATCCAAGAAACCTGAATTAGTTTATTTTTTTTTAATTCCTATGATCCTTACAGTGTCTGTGGTAGAAATCACACTAGCGCTATGGCAGTCATGTAGTCATGTAGTCATGTAGTCATGTAGTCATGTAGTCATGTAGTAAACCTTCAGTATTTATTAGGAAGGCACTCTTGGCCCTAGAAGTGGAAATTTCAATACTTCCATGAACACAAATGCCTGCCGAGTCCGGGAGAAAACATGATCAAGTAGTTTAACATAGATTGTTCTTTCAGGAATTTTAGATAATGCAGCAAAACCTCGGTTCATGAATATTTCCATTTGCAAACAAAAGTATGAGGCAAAGTTTTTCTTCCATTTGCAAAATCTGCCTTCACTAAAAAACATAGCCATACCCACCTTCCCCACATGAGCATAAATGCAGTCATTTTCCACAAAATCATAAAATAATTTAAGCTTGTAAGCTGAGGCACCACTGTACCATAACTGGAAGAGAAAGACACTAAGGGGGCAAAAAAGAAACAAGAATTTTTGTTTTAGGGAGAACATTTCAATTGCAGTCTGAAATAAAGAATTTGGGATAGCAATGCATACATGTAAGAATATGATTACACAGATAAAATAACATTAAAATCAAGATATCTCAAATACGTAAAGCTTTTACTAAGGAAGAAAAACATGTCCTCCTTTGAGGTCACAAAGTGGCAAAAGCATAGTATATCACATAGGATGCTGACAGTAGTGTACTGAGACTGCCTCTAAGGGATCCTCTCTTTCTAAAGCATTGGCCATCAAGAACATGAGCTCAGGAGAAGAGAAAGAAAGAGAAGGACAATGCATGAGAAAAACGTGTAGGCTTTGAGTCACTGACCAAGTTGTAGGAAAATTAACAATTCAAATTGATGAGTCTTCACGATTCAGAGATTTGCTTTAGTAATCCAGCACACAGCAGGTATTTTTGTAGCACTATTCCAAATCTGATATTTCATTGGTTGCGTTGTACCAAAGGGACAGACAGGAAAAGAGAGCTCTTACCAGCTCAAAGGGACCAGATAAGCGAAACAAGCTGAGACCAGGGAAAAATTAACAGAAAAAGAGGTTAGAAGAAAAAAGATGCCATCTTTTTTTGTATGGAGGTAAAACAAGCTGAGACCCAGAAAAAATTAAGAGAAAAAGAGTTTAGAAAAAATAAGATGCCCATCTTTTTAATATATCTGACTACTGAGACGTAAAAGTCCAAGATGAAGCTGCTTCAGAAAATGACAAATTTAGAATTAACCTATGTAGAAGAACAGAGGACATGAAGAGTTGAAATAAAATGGTAGTAAATTTACTTGGAGTTAGAAACGCACCACGCAGTTCATTAGATAAAGGATAAATATACTTACATTGAGAAATGTTGTTAATTTGGTAGATTGTGGAGCTCACCAACCACTTTGAAAGAGTATTGTTGGGAAGCCAACTGCGTGGTTCCATTTGGATGAAGAACAGTGTGCCCAGTTTTCTGCAGTAGACCAGAAACTAGTCCCTGGCTCTCTGTGCCAAGGTGTGTGAATAGGAATACCTGTGAGTCATCATACGGGTAGTATTCGCCTCTAAGCAGAATCACCCCATCAAAGGAGCTCACATAACTTAATTCACAATCCTCATGTATTTTCATATACCCTGCTGCACATTCCTGTGGATTTAAGAAAATGGTTTCTCTTTCACATGAAGATCATATTTAATCTCAAGTTTCTCCATAGCTCTTGCACAGAGATAGAGGAATACTACTTCTGTTTAGGTTTATCTTTCTGCAGTAATGTGTATGGTATAGCCTCTTAGCATTAAGAATCATTCCACGTTCTTTTTCAGGCACTAGAGTCTATGCAGTATTCAAAATCAGTCTGTGAATGTAGCTCTTATAGCCTCGTAAGATATACTCTCAGATTATATTCACTCCTCCCCTTCAGAAAACATTGGCCATAAAATGTTTGACTGGCCAGAATTCTCTTTGGAGATTGTGTTTCATTAACTCAAGAGGACCATCAGGGATATTTTAAGAGGTAAATCTGACCCAATGTATATTAACATTTTGTAAGATCAGAAACGTAGACTGTAAAAGAAGTTTGGCAGGACAAAAATATATAGCTTTTAGCTGGCAGGCTTCTGCATTCTACTTCTACAGTTTAAGTCATTTCTGATATCATAGGAGCAACAAGGAAAAAGTAAATAATGAGAGCTTGAGTGAAATCCCAGCTTAGACTTTCAATAATTAGTTTAATGAGTTTTATACTGGACTCGCCATTTTTACGTTAAGGATACACTGCAGCCTAACACTGTTCCTTAATGTCAGCCGCATGTGAGGGTCTCTGGAGAAAGGTGATCAAAAGGACTCTCTCAGCTTAGGTGCCCTTTGTCTCAGAGGAAGGTGAGGCACGGCATCTGGAGATGATGGAACGCATGATTAACATTACCACTGAGAATGATTAATATCTTCTTAAAGCACCTACTTCCAGATTATCCATCATTTCATTAGCGTGGAAAAAGTTGCCTGTGAAAAGGGGCTGGCCCTGTGAACCATGAATAACTCGCCCACCCCTTGACATGTTTACTAATTGAGTAGCAGAGCAGGCTTAATACTTTACTATATTTATACTAAGCAAATTATGGCTTTTTTTCAGGATGAATTTCGGATTGTAGTGAAATAACAAAGTGCTTTTGTTTGGCAATTAAAGGTCATTTTATGATTAATACTAAACTTAACCCTTCTTCTTGACAGAAAGCATTAATTTTTTTGTCATAAACGATTGACCAGATTTCTTGTGAGGAATTTTTGCTATGCAATATCAGTTAATTTGCACCTTAGATGTGACATTTAAAAGATTTCTCATTAACCAGGGCCTTTGAAAGCATCTAGTTTTAGCATGGGTCCTGAGTCCGTGAATTCATTTAGTATTTCACTTAAAAAGAAATGATGTATTCAGGAAGAGAAAGTGCAGGGGTGATGTTAGATTCTCTCTACACTTTACCCTGGCTGTAAAGTGAAATACCTCCTTAGAGCTCTGTGGATGCATTTAAATGCTGAGTCTCCCCCAGAATCCTAACAATATGAAAACCACACTGAAAACCATTTCAATACACATGGTTTATTTCAACAGTTAGTGAAGTTAATTATTTGTGCAGGTCAAACAGAATATTGCTTTTTTAATTAATTGAACTCAAAACATTTCTATCTCTGTTTCATTACCTTTTACATTTTTGTTTTATTTTTCTTATGTAAAAATCCTAGGAAAACATCAATTTTATAATTGTCCAAAGGCACCATTTGCTCCTTGTCCAATTCCCAGTATTGTAGCTGGATTTAACATTTAACTGTTCGATTTGTTCTTTTAAAATATAAGAGCACAGTCAAGCATATAAAGAAATCACCTTAGGGAAATATTTTTTTTCTGGAAGTACTGAGGATTGAAGTTAGGACTTTTGCACCTAACTATATCCTTAGCTTATTTTTATGTGTTTATTTTTGAAAGGGTCTTACTAACTTGCCCAGACTCAAACTTTTGATCCTCCTGCCTCAGCCTCCTACAGTAGTGGGATTGTAGGTCGAAGGTTTTTAATGAGTATAGACAGAGTCAAGCTGTTGTTGCTTAAAGATATGGAAGTGTTTAAGCCTCTTTTGCTCCACTAACCAACCACGTGGTGTCCAGTGTGTTCCATCAGATCTCAGCATACTTTTCCAATCAAGTATTAGGATGTGCTCACCAAAAATAAAGCATGAAATGAAGGCTGACTGATAGCTAGCATCTGAGACTTTAATGGATGGAGTCAATGAAAATGTTTAATGACTTTACTTAATTTTTTTTTCATGTATAGTCTTATAATACATGCTTTTTACATTTCTAAAAATAAGTCATTCTTTGTGTTATGCCTCATAGGTGTTGTGTATATTTGTATGATGTACTTATGTATATGCACATATCATAAAGTGTTAATGCTCAGAATCTGAATTGCCTTACCCTTTAATTGAAGATGTTTCTTAAACATTTTGTATTTTTTGTGTAATGAACCAACTGACTAGATTACATTGGCTTCAGGGAAAGTGCAAAGAAAGAGGGCAAAAATAGTTTATCTCATTCTTTTATGAATAGATTATTTTATTGCTGAAGCAATCTAAATAAACCAAATTCAAATTTGTCTGATACACTGACCCAAAAGTGTCTAATATACTTACCCAAAAATTGCAAATAATTAGCAGTGATATCAGACTTTTTTAATTTTATGGAAACACTAAAACAAAATTTCATAAAAAAAAATAGAAGAATAACAATAGTTAACACATTTGTATTGTTATCTTCAAAGTAGTTACTTAGTCACAAGATATGAGTATAAAAATTTCTCCAAATGATATTAACACAAATCTTTGTTTTCAATGAACTAAGAAACACTGGTAGTACCAATGAGTTATAGAACACCATTCTTGCCGGGGATTTAGCTCAGTGGCTTAAGCGCCTGCCTGGCAAGCGCGAGGTCATGAGTTTGATCCCCAGTACCAAAAAAAAAAAAAAAAAAAGAACACCATTCTGTGGGCCTCTTAAGAATATTCATTAAAACAAATAAACAAAAGCCTTCTAATAATATTAGACAAGTCAAGCTAAAAAAGTTATATGTATATGTCTGCGTTATAGAAGTTTTTAGATCCTTGTGAATTGTTAGAAAATCAAGTAAGGTCAACACTTGCCAAAGTAGTTTGGCAATGAAAATATCTATATTTTATCCATTTTTTCATATTTTATCATTTTTTTCAATATTTTATCATTTTTTTTCAATGTTTTATCATTTTTTTCAATGGAAAATTGTTATATGTACACTAGTATGTATAAATGTACATTCTATATATTTACTCCTTATTAACATATATCTACCTATCTACTTAATAAAAGATAGTCATAAATACAATTTAAAGATTGTGCCATAAGCTAGAGAATCAGGAAATATGTTTAGGTAACCATGAAGAAGTGAATACCCCAACTATAAAAAATAAAAATCAGACACAAATGACATGATGTAAAATCTAAAATACAAAGCTAATTTAGGATTGGTAGGATAATTCATTCAAAATTTATGAATATATTTTGTGATTGTTTTATTGCATTTGGGTATTTCTGACTGAGGTAAAGATGAAAAAGGTGGTGTGATATTTGGGGCACTGGCTTTATTTTTGGTGAGTATATCATAATACTTGGGTGGAAAGAGTGCTTCATAGTTATATCAATGCAATAGTTTCATATTAAGGCTTCAGAAAATACTGGGCGAGTGCATTGTTAAAACAACTTTAAGTACGAGGAAGGTGTTACGGGGAGCTATACTGTAAATTAGTTATATTTCTTGGGACAAATTTTTACTCTCTAGAATGTACCTCTTTGTACTTTAAGTGTTTGTGACTGTGCCCAAAAAGAGCTGCCTTAGTCTCTGGAGGACTGGTCCTATCCGGCTGGTTCTACACACAGTCAAGTATTTTGTCTGCCAAATTCCATCCATATATACTTCAAAGATTCCTTCTCTCTCTGAAAGCATTAGCCCAAAAGAGGTATCAGAGACCCTAGATATGAGATGTAGGTTGTCATTTCAGAAACTTATTTTCCAAATCTATGTTTCCTTCTTTTAAAACTGATGTCACAATTGTTTTGGGATTCAGTGGCGTATTCTCACCTTAGAGGCACTACTGGTGAACCAGAAAAGTGTGCATTTTACACTAAGAATTCACGAGTTCAGAGTCTGTTTCAATCCCTATTTGTGTATTTGATTACTGCTGATTGAGCCTTGATACTTAACAAATAATCTATGGATGCTGTGAGGTGATTAGGAACATAGAATTTCAGGTCCCATGTCAGATCTACCAAATAATAATAAGCATTTTAGCAAGAGCCAAGGCAATTCATGTGAACATTACAATTTGAGAAGCACTATCAGAGCTGATGAAGAGAGTATTATATGCCAAGGCAAATGGTAAGGGACCATAAGAGGCATAAACTATTCATTTCATTAGTAGAATGTTAGTGAGTACTGAGATCAGATCATCGAAACTGTCTGGATGACGACATGAGATTTTTCTGTCCATCTATTAATTTTCTCAGACATAGGGCACCTTGATCATCATCTACGGGATGACACTATAACTTTTATCTTTCAGTTTTCCTAGACTTTTCCACCTTCTTGCCCACTTCTCTGGGATTCAATGCATCCTTCTTTATAATTTGAGGCAAGTCTTATTCAGAGTTGCCTTGGACTTTAAACATTTTTCTTCACTTTTTTTTTCAGCTCCTGAATTTCAGTGTTAAGGTGGGTTTTATAAAACTCTTCTCTCCGTTAACTTCTAAAAGTAATAGACAACAAACCACCAACTGTACTTTTAGGTCAGTCTGTCTTCTATAACTATTTTGGCTACCAATACCCTCCTTGTGTAACATACTACAGAAACACTTCTGTTGGCCTTATGAATACTGCAGCATGTCAGTCATTCTGGATGAGTCATATGGAAAGGAAATGTGATATTAAACCCAGGACAGAATGCTTTCCTATCTTGTACCAGTGAGACTAGAGAACATACCCTTTTGCTTTTCATTATAGGCAGCATTTATGTGTTTGTTATGTGTGTTCACAGAATAACAATATGTTGCTGTGATTTTTGAAATTTTTCTGTTGACATCTTAATAACTGAGGTAAGGAAAAATTGGGGGGAAGAATATTCTGGCAAGATGGCTGTGAAAGAAAAGGCAGAAGAAGGGACGAGGAAAGCCAACAGAGAACAGTTACAATGAGTTTTGATGAAAGGGTTTTTTACTGTTTTTCTTCTTTGCTTGTTGTTTTCTCTATCTCTGATAGGTCAGCAGGTTTACTGGGGAAAATGGAAATCTGAGACTCCTGGACCCATACAGCCCACTATTAAATGCACAACTTTGAGCAAGATTAACTTGCTCCAGTCTGTGAGAATGAAATGAAGTTTGGAAGTAGACTTGGGTCGCTCAACAATCACACCGTAAACAGCACAGTTTCTCAAGGTCAGTCCCCAAGCTCATGGAGAGCTCCACATACCTCAAAGACCCGGCTTCACCTGGCTCCTTCCAATCCAGACTCTGGCCTCCAGGGCTCAGGTGCACCAGCAGGAAGTGGCCCTAAGCATTGCTTAAGCCCCAGTATATGAAGACCTCTGGCCACCACAGTGCCCTCCCCACCTGTCAGGCTTCAGTACTCCCACTCTGGTGGCTATTTGTCCTCCTCTTTGCCCTCTCTGCTCTGTTGCCATCGTCCTGGATTTTTCGTCTATGCAGCTGCTGTCCGGAGCAGCTGCACCCGCTACATCTTTAGCAGTGGACCGAGGAGGGTATTAATCATATTTTTGAGGAGGACACTCTGCTATTTATCTCCCTGACATCTCCAGCGATGGGCCGCCCAGGCCTGCCCACAGCCCATTGACTGGTGAGATTACACATTACCTTGCTCCATTGGCTTTCCCTGCCCTCTCCATTGACTGGCTGTTCAACAGTGGAGTTATGTTTGTTCAATCAGACATAATTTATACTATTTTCGTTCAAAATTCTGGAGAATGCATGCTAATTTTTAGTCAAAGTGCAGCATTTTTAATCTCATTTCCGGGTAAGCAAAATTGAGACCAAAGATGCTAAAATAAAATTCTTTCCTCACCCCTCCCTCTCCTATTGCCACTAAAATAACATGGAAATACAGGGATATGTGGGTTCCAACCAGCAGCTACATTTACTGCATTTATCATCAGGTTTCCAGACTCCCATGTTTTCTTATAAATTGTGAAAAGAGGTTGACCGATGCATGAGCTCTATCTCAAAGTTTAGGAGTTCTTTACAGAGAAATGGCCCATCCTTTATGCAGCGCCCTGTAGTTCCTTTCTTGCTTACTATGTAATCTCTCATTACTAGTTATTCTGGTTTGCTTGCCTTCTGCATCTCACAGCTTAATTTGTTACTTATCCTCTCACTTCTTAACCCTTTTATTTATTTTAAGATGAAAAGGGATGGAGAGGCCAGTGCTTAATGACAAAGAATCCAAATGTACAAATGGCATTGATAATTAAATTAATTTCTAATTAAATAATCAGTAAGATTATTAATAATCTGGCAGCAAAGTGACAAAAAGCTTTACCACTGCATATCAGAGTGACCTAGTTCTTTGTGTTCAGAACTATTCTGTTAAGAGCAGTCCCAGCATTAATAACTGCCTCAAAATCTTCAGGATCTTGCTGAAACAGCAGGTTAAAGAAAATAAAAGAAATTGAAACAAAAGTTCTCTAAATTTTTCATGCATTTATCCAGCAAGTAATTATGACATCCTTACTATGTGCCAAACACTGCGTGAGAAGCTGAATTTGTTTAGATTTGTACACATACACCCTTGATTTTGTTTACCTATTTATTTAACTTTACTCAAGCCTATTAATTATGTCAATTGTATTTTATTTATTATTGGAAATTCCCAAATGCAAAACTTCCAAACATACTCATTACTGTACATGGCTTATCTTTCACCCACTAGAAGGCAGAAACTTCTTTCATTGGACACTAAAAATAATTGAGAAACAGTGGAGAGTTGACTGCACTTACAGAAGTTTCCAAACTCTACAAACCTCAGTTTTCTCTTAAAAAAAAATCCTTGGTACCAGTAGATTAGGGAATTGGGATGTGAACAAATTAAAATAACAATTTTAAAGAGCTTGGCCCCAAAACCACATTCAACACAGATGTATTTGGTCATTATCATTTTTATTAGTAAATGGAAACAGACCTGCATTTATAAACACACTCAATTATACATTTCCTATCCAACATGCCCATTTTACCAAAAAAGAGAAACACCCCACAAG
Source organism: Dolichotis patagonum (assembly GCA_004027295.1). Taxonomy (NCBI): domain Eukaryota; kingdom Metazoa; phylum Chordata; class Mammalia; order Rodentia; family Caviidae; genus Dolichotis; species Dolichotis patagonum. The sequence goes on along the minus strand of PVJX010007023.1, from coordinate 20,893 downwards.
CTGAAACAAACACACAAAAACCAGTGTAGCTGTGCACTGCAAGTAGTGAGCACTGAACAGGTCTGTTGCTCTTCCATTCTGCTTCAGAGCTTTCTGGGCGTTCTAGGAGCATCTTCATGCAGCCTGCGGCAGTGTCCCCTGGGTGTGCACAGTCTGTGGCCACTCTATTGTCCTGTGCATCCACTCCCTTCCATTGCCAGCATTTTATGTGAGGGTGCTGAAATCTTCTGTCTTATGATGACCACCAAATTCCTACTTTCATTGTAATTATAGAAAACCTGCTAATATATTAATATTGATATAATATAATCATTAACATTATATATTTTTCTGACATAAATGGATATTTAAGATTAAACCACAGTAGAGTAAAATTTAATGTCCTAGAGTTAATTTGACTTGGTATAAATCTTGGCTTCATTCATTTCTGTGTGATTTTTAATGACATTTATAAGCTTCAAATTTTTCCTATATTTTGCTTCGTATCAGTGCCCTCGAGATTGAATGAGTTAACTCTAACAACTTAGTATCATGTAGTAGGGATTCAGCCAGGATTTCTTTCCCTCTGTCTCTGTCTGTCTGTCTGTCTGTCTCTCTCTCCACTTTTTTTCTCCATTCATAAACAACTATTGGATATCAAATCAGAAAATTTTGTTCAAATATTAGATTCTTCAATTACTTTGAATACATCATGTTATTTATCACTTTAGTTTCCCTATTTCTAGTAGGAGAATAGTTGCCCCTACTTCGTGATGTTATATGCGAAGTACATTTGATGACAGTAGGATACGAATCGAGGTCCCAGTAGGAAATCAATATGCGGACCCTTATTTAGAGATGGTGCCTCAGCTCCTGTCTTGTCTCCTAATGCTCCCGTTAAGTAGTAAAACAATATCAAAATACAAGCTGCGCTGAGAACGTGAAAATAAAAAACCGAGAGTATGATCCCAGCTTCTTCCATTGTTTCTTAGAGGTATTAAGTGAACGGAAGGCCATAAAAGAGAGTTGATTAGACTTTTTTACAGTGTGATTGGAAGGGTACGAACAACTGTTAGTGCCGGGTTCTTTGAGTTTACTTCCGTTTCTGATGCCCCCCGCCCCCACAGCTGTACACTCAGCTCTTTCCCTCTTACATGTATAGCCTCTCGCCCTAACTCTCCTCGTGGCTATCTCTACTGATGCGATACGTATCTAGGTTTTTTTTTTTTTTTTACATCTTTTAATTCAAATTTCCTCGAGGAAGATCTGGTTGACATCACACATCGCTCTTAGGGAAGCACTCTGCATGCCCTGCGTGGGCCCTTGTTCAGTTTATTAATTGGCTCCATCTAGTAATTAAGTGACTTATGCCCATGGCCAACCCAGAATATTTTCGCCTGTAATGGAGTGTGGTAATTTAAACTAGAAAAGAAAACTGAGCTCAATAGGCTCATGAGTGGAAAGAGTTGTTTTTGTTTTTAATGAATAAAGTTGATTTCTGTTTTGTGTTATTATATATGAAAAGTCCCATATAGCTAGAATAGAGCTAAATAATGAGAGATAAAAGATGGGAAAAAGAAAAGAAAGAAAATGTTTTAATTATTCCATTGTCACCCCAGAGAAAATCTTTTACAGTGTTCAAAAATTTTCTCCGGAATACCAGCAGATTCCCTGCCAATTAACTCTAGCTAAGGAGGAGTTTCACAGGCTGCATTGTGAAAACCTTCACCACTGGCAGAGACAGCAGCTAAATAAACCAGTGAGTCTCCCCCGCTCTATTTGTAATAAGGTTTTGAACTTGACTGGGGAGCTTGACATGGATGAGAAGATCTTTTCTGAAAGTGCACTGTGGCCAATGTGGTCAGAGCCATCTCAGAGGTACTGGGATGGCAGTGCCACCCTCATTAGGGGCCTTCAGCCTCCTAAGCAAGACCAGATCCACAGATTTCTTGCAGAGGGAGAACCGAGAGGAATAAAACGTGAAGGCAGAGAATACGCAAAGAAAGTGGTCAGGGTATTAACGAAATGAGTAAGAATTAGAGTTTCTAGTACAGTCAAGAGCTGAGAGATGTTTAATTTCAAGTTCAAACTGGTATTTCACTACATATTTCCATGAAATAACTGTATCTCTCCATGAACTAGATGGTTGTAAAACTGTAAGTTTTTAGATCATGTAAATCACCTGGAAGATTCCCGTTTGTAGAATGTCACTCTGGTGACATTCTCAGTAGGTCACCCTTTTTTGTGTTTATTTAGAGAAAGACAGTGTAAGGGTTAAGAAGCTCATGTCCCAGGAGAACAGTGTGACGTTAACAGCACCCCTGAGCATAAGGCTGCTGCTAGTCTGTGTGGAGGAAAATGACTTCATCGACCATGAAATGTAGCATATGAAAGACTCTTAATGTTTGATGGGTGCATTGGAGAGAAGCAGTTCTAGAATGACAAGGATTAGAAAATTCAGCAAATAGTTTTGATACAGACACGATATTCATACTGCATTAACTATTTGAACTTGTTCCCCGTATTTTACATATATCATTCATTTAATTCTCATAACAATCCTCTGAAAAGGAAAAGATTATCATTTTTATGAGGAAAGATGAGGAAACTGAGTCTCACTGAAATTCAATAACTCACTCAAGGTTGCACAACTATTTAATGGTGCAAATTCAAACCCAAGCACTTTTGATACAGACTCTAATATTTATGCCTTACCATAAACATGTTATCCTTACTAAAAGTTTAAGACTTAGTCTGAGTTTACCTTTAAGGAAAGGCTATAAGTTTTTAAGTTATTAAGAGAAACAATTTTATGTGTTTGCTAATAAATGAAAAATATGAAAAATATAGAATATAATTTGAATTTTAGAGAGACTTCCAATGGGTAAATGTCACCAGAAGATGACAAACAATATGATCAAGTAAGCCTCAAAAAGGGAAAAGGTTTTTCTAGGATGAAAATCATTTAAGAACTATTTCAACTTATATAAAGTGAGAATGCACAGCTTGCCAGCTCAAATTTATTAGCCACTTAATTCTGTAAACACATAGATACATTTTTCAGTCATTCTGGAGGGCGCTGTTGTCCTGCGCATTTATGTTTCATTGCAGTTTTGGTTACAAAACTTGTATCATAAATCAATTTTTCTTAGCAACACAAGCTCAAATCAGTGAATAATAGCAGCTAGAGAGTTTTCTAGGATTTGTCCTTTGAGACTATAGGTCATCGGGACCTAAAGTCCATTTCAAGTATATTTCACAAGACAAAAAGCACACTGAATGACGTAATGGTTACGGAAGTCACAGGATGATAAGTCACAGGATGATGAGTCACTCCGGACTCAGGTGATACCATGTCTCTCCATGAGGTCAGCAGATTTCATATGTATCACACAGTCTCACATTTTCCTTCTCTGTGTGTCAGTCTAGCTCAATATACACCCAAGCAAGGAAGTTTCTTTTATGATCATACAAAGTTTAAGAAACTTAAACACAAGCATGCAAGTCTTTTGGCCCCATTTGAAGAGCAGAATTTCCTTTTGACTCAGGATTTGAAATTATCACTTAGGCACAAAATGACTTAAAAGAGCAGACTTTTGCCACAGAGGCTACCTGAAGATCTTGTTTCAGTGGGTGCTGCAGGTATACCATGAAATCTCACACAACCTTTCACATGTGTGGGTCTCGGAGCACAGCAAGAAATGCCAGTGTTCAGGAGATTGCCTTTATCTTCTGAATGTTTTCTAGAAATAATTTGCTTAAAAAATAAAAGTCATCTTGTTTCAGTAAAATTAGACAGGAATAGACACTGCACTATTTACTGCACCTGAGGGTTCTAATGGCAAAGCTTTCTGGTTCCTTGCTACATAGCATCCACTCGTTTTCCGATCCATAGTCAATATTTAATGTTGATCCTTTTATTATTTTAGCCGTAATGTTTTGCAAATATGAGCCAACATTTGGAACTGCAAGTATAAAAACAATATATCTGGATCTGGAAGCATTTGGCTAGTGAAACAGTACAGAACATGGCATTAGATGGAATGGTTCTTTCTCATCACAGCTGCTCTAGTAAAACCTCATATTTGGACAAAAATATTAGAAGAAGATCTATTTATTTAAATATAATTTTTAAAATAGCCCTCATCAAGGAGCATACAAATCTGATTGAAACCTTGCCTCGGTCCTGTGCTACCAGACGAGTTGGTTAATTTCGCTGAGACTCTCGTTGTTCATCTATAGAAAGTTTTAAGAGTTTGGTAAGATGATTTTAGATGGTGATAAAACCAGTGAGGGGATGTGAGTAGTAAATAGATTATGGAAAGTCATTAAAGTGGCAGCCACAGCAGGTAATCAGGGTATTGCAAGGGTAGGTTCCAAACAGTGAGCCTACAATTTTGAAGCCGTGTGTTGATGTCCTATATAAACAAACTACTCACTGGGATCTTCCTGAGAAGTGCTATAGTAGCCTCTTGGAGGTGGCCAATACCACAATGTCTAAACTATAGAAATGTATTTAAGATTCTTTACCCCAACAGTACCTCAATATATTTTACTGACGATTCCATTCTGGGCTGACCTCTATCAATGACTCAAATGATTCATGTGCTACTTGCATTCTACATTGAGAGACACTGACATACTGAGAGTTTTTATGAACATGTATAACTGTATTTATTAATGGAGATTCAATGTGATGTTTAATACATGCATGCATCATGCACTAATCAAATCCAGCCTGCTGTTAAACATTTCTCTCCCCTTCTAAACCTCCAGTATGCACTGTTCTTCACTTACGTGGACTTCTTTATTATTTTAAATTTTCTCACATAAGAGAGAACAAATAGTATTTGTCTTTTGGCATGTGTCTTATTTCACTTAACATAATGTCCTTTAATTCCATCTCCTGCTGCAAAGGCAAGATTTACTTCATCTTTGTGATTGAACAGTTCATTGTTTTAATGTACAGGATTACCTTTCTCTATAAATCTTTTGATGAGAAACTGTGTTTATTTGATATCTTAGCTATTGCAAATGGTGCTGCACTAAACGTGGGCATGCATGTATGTCTTTGGTATGCTGATTTAACCACTTTTAGCACATTGTAATGGGAGGCTGTATATCAACAATCTGTTGATATTAAAGAGGTAGGAAAAAAGAAGTGACTTCAATATGGCTGGCACATTAATCCAAACTCAAGATTTTTCAGACTTTCTGATGTAACCCTGATGATATTTTGGGATGCTGCACTACTTTGATAAGACTAAAAATTGAATTCCTGGTAGCCAAGGAATATGCATTCTGAATCACCCTCCGTGACACACATGACAGACACAACACAGGTGACAGAAGTAACAATTTTCTGGGGCAGGTTTAAAGGCAAGGGGAGGTCCCCAGGTCTTGAGAGAGTGGGAAGCTGCAGGTTATTGGGCAGGAAACATGTCTTATTTTAGCTTCTTTTCTGCTGAAGGGAAAGGGCACTCAACTTTAACATCCTTCAAGGCTATAGGCTGTTAAACTAAAACTACACAGACTCTATTAGTAAAATACATTTTAAAAATTGTAGCACATTAGCAGTTTTTATAGTAGCAATTTTCTTGAAACTGTCATATGGAAGAATAATAATATAGAATTTTACTGATACATCCAAATACCACCGACTTCTAATTAGCCTGATTTTATAATAGATTAGCATATTTACATGAAGTGTGTATACAGTAACACGTTTCCTATATACCAGTGAATGTATGCATACATACGTAGAGTGTGTGTATATATACATGGGACGCAGTATGTTGCTGTGTTCTCAAGTCTCACCATCATTCAGCGTCTTGCCAAATAGCATTACAGGCATAATGCCAGATCTTTTCACTTCCACTGAAGTCACTTGGAACATATCTAAGTGTGGCAGAATACAGTTGCCAAGCTATGTGTATAAAACATCCTTTGATCTTTCAGAGTCATAAATACATAATAAACTACATAATTGCCCTACTGATCTGTCCAACATCAATCTTACCTTCCCTTTTTATGGGTTCATCAAAATAAGATATGAACAAGGTACAGAAGAGTTAAAGAAGCTATTTATTTTAATGTTTCCTTAGAGAGTATGGTTGTTTTTGTGAGCACAAATTATATATATATATATATATATATATATATATATATATATATATATATATAATATTTCATGAATGATGTTGAAGCATTAAAAATCACCTCTGCTCTTGAAGTCAACACAAATCCCTGGCCCTCTGCCAATACTCTGTCCTGCTATGGCCCACTATAAGATACAGTATTATTTCTTAAGAATACTACTAGTGTGCTTCTCAAAATTCTATTTTTAAATCAAAAACAAGATTTTTACCAAATCTATTATTTTCAATGTCCAGAAAATTGTACTCTGAAATTGTTCAAGAGCTTGGTTTTTCCCTAAGCTTATTAACCAAAACTACAGGTTATCTAAATCTGAACAGACCTCAAAATAAGGCTGATGGAGGGGAAAAGATGGACGGCAGAAGGGAATATATTAACAAAGGACAAGATAGTTTGTTGCAGCTATTGTTTTAATCCTGGAGACATATACATTACTGGGTTCTATGCCCATGTGTGGTTTATTGAGTGTTTTTTTAAAGCAAGCTGCAAACATTGGCCACATAAAGTGATGAGAACTTTAAATTGAATATTGTGAAACATTACAGGAAAGCAGAAAAATTATGCAAATTGTAAACTGAGTGAAGGAGGCAGTGGTAGTAAAATCTACATTTTTCCCAGTGGGGAAAAGTAGGATTAAACTAAGTCTTTTAATTGTTAAATAGATACAATTTGTACCTTACAACAGAGGAAACTGATTAGGAGTTAATTCTGATATATTTAGGACAGTGTAAATATATGCTTCAAGTCAATGCACACATTACACAAGAGTGCATTGTAGACTTTCTTCACAGTAGCATGAAGCAGACTGTGTTAGTGTATGATTAGTAATAAGATAATTTTCTCCAATGTATGCAATTATTCTGAAGCAGGAAAGGCTATTAAAATTACAAAGGCATTTAGTAATATACAAATGTACCACAAAAAGTAACATAACAGTTAAACTACTGATTTATAATTTGAATCTGGTTTAAAATGAGAATGGGGGAGTTTTATCTGACAAATATAGTATTCAAAAAAATCTAAAAAGTCATTTAATATTTAGAGAAATTTCTGACAATTTTACTTATCAACAACAAAACAAAAACAAAAACAAACAAAAACCCTTCAACCACAATGAACCTACTGATGACCTTGTGACTAAAAAAAAGCCCATAGAAAATCATGAAATATTCATACAAATCTATATTTTGAAGTGTCCTTACTATTTCTTCCTGTGGAATAAGAAATCGAGTTTCTATGTTGCCTCAAGGAATGTTCAGTGTGTCTTAGTGTGGAAAAAGGAAACCTTCTGGAATCTTCATGCGTAATCCCGATGATTACAGCCGGGTGGAATAGGGCTGAATCAGCTTTCTGTGGAAAGAAAAGGGCTTGCTTTCTTGAAGACTATTGAAAAAACCAGTTTTATATCTTTTTTGTGGCAGTAGGCAAGATGTCTAGGCTAACCAAATCCTGTCTAGTTTGACTGCATCAACTTCTGCTGAGAGCACTAATCAAGGACACCCCTTCACAGAATATTTATGTCATTTTCTATTTTCTTTCTCTCATCCAAATCTTGTTTCCTATAATCTTTGTTTTTGACTGCTTTAAACAACTGTAATATTAAATCCCACACCCTCCCAACCATTTTGCCACAGAAATAAAGCCCATGCATTTTAAATTTTTTTTCCTAAGACACATTTTTTTCAACCTTTCTCCTACTCTATCTGCAGATACTCAGCAATGTTCTTCATGGTCAAGTATCTGAGTTGGACTAATTTGGAAAAATGAAGCCATGTGATACAGGATCTCTGCCCTGAAAGAGAAATTATCATAATTTGGGGGAATATGCATTGTAGGGAGGTGACAAGTAAGAAAAGATTTCCTAAGAAGTTTCACTGTGTGCACAATAGGGAGACAGCGAAAGAGACACAGAGACAGAGAGAGACAGAGAGACAGAGAGGAAGGGAGAGAGGGAGCTTTCTGTGTTCATAAGAATAAAAGATTACTTCTGGAGAGAAAGGAGAAAAGTTGAATATGTCACTTAGTCACTTAATCAAGCTAAACTCCAAATTAGAGCTAGGCTTCAAGGCAAGCTGGTGCCAGGAAGGTGAGCAATGAATTTAGGAAAGAGATTCTAGCATTAGCTTGTCAGACAATGGGAAAATTTTGTTCAGTAAAATATTAAGATGTTCATGTACTATTCCATTTTAAGACAAGGTGTTATTTACTAATAAAAGTCATCTTTCAAAGAGTGATTTCCTATTGAGACAGAGTGGGGTCAGTGAATCTGGTCTTCCCAAACCTAGAAGGAACAGTCAAAATCTTTTCAGCAATCAGAAATTCAAACAAATGCACACAGCAGAGAACCATTATTCAAGAGAACTGCTAAGAAGTGTGGGATTCTGTGATATTTTTGATGAATCTGTTCTTATTCTCCAATCTGCCTCCAAGTTAGGCCAGTAATATAGTTCTACCAGGTGTGGCCAGCTTTGAAAAGAGCAAGATTCTTACCAGTGATGAGGGATCCTACCTTGATTTTGACTCTGTTCTGTTAAGCTAGTAATCTTGGTAGCAAGAAAAAAAAAAGCAATGCCAAAATTCTACCTGTTGGTCTATGTTACCAGAATGTGGGACTCATAAAGGGTTTAAAAGAAAGTTCTAAAAAATACACAGATGATCCTTGATAAAGGATACACATATCCTGGATTGGGGTGTGTGAATCCATGCATAATTGGCCAATGGTGTCTAAGTTAGAATTGCATCACGTATCAGGGAAATGTGAAAGAACCTAGTAGAAATTAGAAGCCAAGATAGGCTTATAATAGCAAAAAGGATGAATTCATCCCCACATAAATGTAGTTAATAACTGATTTTTCATCAGATATAGCAAAGGACAGCGGAAGTGAATTGTTACCTTTCAAGTACTGAGAGAAAATTTGTTACCTATGGATTCTCTTTCCAGGAAAACTATCCTTTAAAACTGAAGTCAAATTCTACATGCCCATCAACAAATGAATGAATAAAGAAATTGAATACTTACATATAGTGGAGTATTCTCATTCATAAAGAAAGATACACTTGAGTCATTTGTAGGGAAACGGATGCCTCATTGATGTCATAATGTTAAGTAAAATAAATCAGATATGCAAGCTTAATATTATGTGTCTTACTTTATGTATGAAACCCAAAACATAAATAAAGAGCAAAATAAAGCACAGAAGTAGGGAGACAGATCTCTCGCAATTGGGAAAGGCACCAAGAGATGGAGGGAAGGGGAGGAGAGATGAAATAAATAATTAAAATGTGCTATGTACATGTACCAACTTCTCACAAGAAAAGTGACCAGGACGTACTGTAAACATGCACTAATGAAAAATGAAAATTGAACAAGAATGACTTTATGGATCCTAATAAACATACATGAGTTTCATAATCCCTCCCCAAGAAAAATAAATAGAAATTAAGGCAAAATGAACACATTGATAGATAAAGAAAAACTGAAAATATTTTTTGCTGGCAGACAGACCTCAAAAGAAACACGAGAGGAAATGCTTTGGATTGGAGAGGAAATCTGAGATAGATCTACACGAAGAAGAGAAAACAGTCAGAAATGATTAAATATGTTGATTCACACAAAAGACCCTTTATATGCATATTTTTCATTGCTCTTTATGATGTTTACAAACTATTATTGGTTGGTATAAAATAATTATAAACAAATTTTGATGTTATTGTATGTATGAATAAGGAACTAACTTTCTAAGGTAGGACTAGAACTTGTGATCTTCCTGCCAAGGTCTTCCTTTGTTGAGTTTGCAGATACAAGGCACTGTGTCTGGTTAGGAGTTCAGAGTTTTAAGTAGGAAGCAAAAATTCTTTATTTAAAAATGGCATGACACTATATACAGAATACATAAATTAGTAGAGGTAAATTATTTTAACGTACAAAAATTTTAAAATATCATTATAATGAACAGTGATACTTCTATATACTTAAAATGAGCAACTGAAATTAAGAAATAATTTAGAAAATTTTCAATACATTCACATTAAAATAATTTATAATAAATTTTTAAAATATCATATTGATTAGAGTAATTAAAAAATATAAAATATCTGGATAGATATTCCATGTTCATAAATCAGAAGAATAAATATTAATCAAATGGCAGTTCTTTACAAATGATACCATAAATTCACAATTCATATAAAAATTCTTAATGTAGCTGTCATGATAGTTGGAGATAAAGTCTTACCATATATTTTGGGCTAGTGTTGAATTTACTATGCAGCCAAGCTGGCTTCAAGCTCAATGTGATCTTCCTGCCTCAGCCTCTCCAGTGCTGAGATTGCCGATGTATCCCTCAGTGACATTTCCCTATGAAATTATGATGTGCTTTGTTTGTTTGTCTTCAGGAATCCATAACCTTATCCAAATATGAAAATTGAAATAATCAAGAAGGAAAAACCTTTTGAAAGGGAAGAAACTATAGAGAGGCAATTTAATTTGATTTCAAAATATACTATGAAGCCTATAACAATCAAAAGACTGCATTTTTAGCATAAAATTTATGCTACAGAAAACTAGAAACTGGGAACAATTCCTAATCCAAAACTTGACATTTATAATTATCTATTTTGGGGAAAAATGTGTCATGAAAATTCATTAATAAAATTATATTTTTTATTAAATGACATTGTTATATACACCCTTGTTCGAAGTGCCTGTTTGAGTAATACCATGAACCTGCAGCATAATCGTGCTGAAGAAAACACACCAAGGATGAATTCATGATTGCAGTGAAAATGCAAAGCCATGAAAGCACCTGCAGAAAATAAGAGGAGTTATTTCATGAGTATCTTGACTAGGAAAGGACAAAATCTCCAATAAATTAATATACATTTAAGATTGATAGATCTGTACAAAATGGATAAACAATTTAAATGTAAAGATAAAGCCAAAAAGTGCTCTAAGAAAACAGAAAATTTCATTGTGTGTGTAGAATGCAAAGAGGCTTAATTATGAAGCCATAAATCCAGAAGCCATAAAATAACTATTTCATTCTATGTAGAACATTTAATCTCCTCTATGGCAGGATTTTCTTTTTATATAGTGACACAAAGGCTAATCCTTCTAATATATAAGTAGTTCATGCATATTGATAAGGTAAATATTCACAACCAAGTAGAAAATGGTCTGGGCTACAAAACAAGTAAATAAAAAGATACATACATGGCTTGTAAGCATGTAATAAAATATTCAACCTTGTCATGAGAGAAATACTATTTACTGCAATATGAAATAGAAGAATCTGGCTAAGTTTGAGGCTCCAGTTAAGAAAAAAAAAAAGAAAAAAACAGGCTCCAGCATTTTACTGTCAAAATAAATTATTGTTAGTGCTGTTCAGTTAACCTTTCCAAGTATCAGAAATTATCTAAAAACCAATTTGACAATATATACCAAGATCTTAGTAATTGTTATATTTGTCAGGGATTCATCTCTAGAAGAAAAAGTTCTATCCTGAAAAGTTTGTGCACCATGGTATCTGTGGCAGGGATAACTGCTTATTTGGTTTAAGTCTAGACTCACTTTGTAGTCAACACAATTTTGTGTCAGTGCCATGAAGATAAAATGAAAGAAGAAAAGGGTAGTTGACTTAAGAAATAATTTACAGTATTTATTTCTCAGGCACTATCCTAATTACTTTGGCACTTAGATTAGCTACACAGTTAATTATAATATTCTCCTAATGTTGGAACTATTTTTACCCATATTTTACAGGTCATTAGCTATAAGCACAGTGATATTAAGTAATATGTGCTGGTCAGCACAGGAAATAGAGCCTAAGTTAAGATTCAAACAAGGCTTTGCAGCTTTGAAGTCCATGTATGACATAATGTTTCTGAAGAAAATCAAAATGCTACTTCAGAAGAAGGAAATAATTTATGTTCAGGAAAACCATGTATCTAGTACAGTCTGGTGGTTGCTTACCAGAGCAGATTCCTCTGGAAGAATTACTGGAAGATCCACAGCTAAGCCCATCACAGCCCTTGGAACACCACCTTCTACCTGCCTGGAACTTGACTGCCTACTCAGAAAGGATTCTGCTGTGCAACATGCAGGACACTTTCTGGAAACTTCGTAAGCACCATTTCTAGAAAAATACTGTGATGGCTTGTTTTTAGAATCACCCCACCCCCATCCAAAGCCTCATGTGGTCATAGGGTAGGGGGCTTTTTCAGAAGTGGCTGAATCTAGAGCGTGATTGACTCATGGTACAATGCTAGGATGCAGGATTCTAAGATTTAGGGTGGATACACCCTAAACCCAATAACCTAGAGAGAATGCAAACTGGACAGGAAAAAACCGTGCTAAAATCCCATGCTTGCTTTGCTACCTTCTGCGTGCCATAAACTGTTTCTCTTCTGCTATTCCCCTCTGCCATGCACCCTGCCTTGGAACCAGCCAGTTACGGACTGAAACATTCTACAAACTGTGAACTAAATAAACCTTTCCTTCTTTAACTTTGAGTGTCACGCATTTTGTCAGAACACCAAGAAAATTAACTAAGACAAATATTCATGACAATGACAATGAGGATGAAAGTATTCTTTCTTGTCACCCACTTGAATGTTGAAATAGTCAATATGTGTGAAGGAAAAAAGAAAACTTTAAAAAATATGGCTCAAATTACTTGTAAATGTTCAGATTTTTGTTTTGTTAATTTCTGTTTCATTCTAATTCTAATAACAGATTGGACAGAACAAAGCGAAGAATCTATCGCACAATATAGCATAATAGCAGTACAGACTAAGAAATTTTAATTTTAATGCTGGAAACAATTTTTAAGAAGTCTAAATAGTAAAAATTAATACTCAAGAAAATCCTTGATATCAGTGTTCAGCAATACGGTAATCAATGTTGAGCTGGATATTGTAGTAGAAGGCAGCCTCTGTGCTCAACTCTGGGTCCTACTCAAAAAGCCATGCTGGATTTTGTAACTTGACTCCAGCAATACTTAAGTCAGTCACTTTAGTCAAACAGCTTGCAATATGTTTTGTAGTGAAACATGGTAAATTTTTGAGGCTGAATTAGGAATAAATTCACTTCAAAGAAGTTAACCTAGCAGTTTAGAAGTGCTATGCCAATAAATATGTTATTTACCTGTAGATGCCTAAAGTACTAAAAGCTACTTCTTAGTTACTGCCTGCCTCAGGTTGTTGATACACAAATATAGTGAATAAATACAGAGGGACACATTAGATCTTACTCACGTTCATCAACAATTAGTATGATCTTGCTGTTTGTTTGTTTTGTTTTTGTTTTTTGATCCTGGGCCTCTATTTCAGGACCTTGCGCTTGCCAAGCAAAAGCTCCATTTCCTGCCCTGTTAGTATGATTTTGACATCAAAACAAACATTTATTTGAGGACTCAGCAAATAAATTGATTTTGATTCATTTTCCTTTCATTTCAGGAATATAAATAAATAAATACATTTATTCTATTTTTTTATTCAAAAGGTAATAAAAAAGAGTGCAAGTTTAGAAAAAGGTTTAACAAAGGAAGCAACAAAAACAGCATTATATTATTCTGTGTAGAATTCTGTATTTCATTTCCTGGGGTATTAAAATTTTTCAAAATTTATTTTAATTGACAGTTATGATCCTCTAATTTCTGATTGTTGATAATCACCACTATCATAATTATTTCAATAAATATCTGATTACTACTGTAGGCTGGATTCTGTGAAAGGAGAGCCCAAGGCAGAGTATATAAGTTTTTTGAGATCATAGAGCATATTATGAAACTGAAGTTTAAAGAGTTTCTATTGTTTTTAAATCATAACTGAAGTCAGTCGAAATGTCTGATTTATGATATTGCACTGACTCATTGCATCGTAATTTTTAAGCCATTAACATGCTTAACCCAGCAAAAGAAAACTGGCTGCTTTTTGTTTTAATCCCCATGCTTTCAAAGCATCCTTATCATGTCCCTGGTTCTGTGCTTTAGTACATTCCCTTTAAAAATGTTAACAAAGATGTTTGCATCTCAAAGAATAATGTGAATGTGTGAAATGAAGAGGCAGCCCAGGAATAAAAGATCCCCTGAGTAAAACAGAAGACATAAGGTTGCAAATAATGGGATAACATATGATTTTTGTAAGCATAATGAGTTTTGAATGCTTTCAGCAGAAATTGGAGACACTGAATAAAAACATTAATATAAACTCTTGTTTTTTAAAAAAATTGAATTTAACACATTTACCAAATGGGGTTTTCTCTTCAAATAGTCACTGAAATACAAATTTACAGAAAATATCTACCTAAAAGTCTTGTAAAGTAATTTAATATTATACGATAGTTACTTTCTCATCCCTCATATTGAGAATTACATTCTAACTAGGATAAGTATGATCACAAATTTTGTCTCTCCAATTTCCCTAATGTAACATTTTTTCTGTTGTCTCTGTAGAACAAGTTACCATAAACACAGTGACTTACAGTAGCACACGTTGCTATCTTACACTAGTCACAATTCTAAAGTAGGTTTTACTATGTCAAAAATCAAGGTTTTTAGTCTTCAAGACAGTTTTTTTCTGAGAATGTTCATTTTCTTTTCCTAGCTGCGAGGAGCCCCTTATAATCTTTGGCTCATAGTCATCCTCGCCATCTTGGAAGCCTGCAGGTTCTCTACATCTCTCTTTGATTTTGCTTCCAATATCTCACCTCTAACTCCTCTGTTTACCTCTTCTGATCACATTGGGCCTAGCCAGACATTCCAGGATAATTCATTTCTACATTTGTAACTTAATCACATCTGTAAAGTGCCTTTCACCATGTAAGGTAGCATGGTCCTAAGAACCTCCAGGTTCTTAGGCCCTGGGTATCCCTGGGAATGTTTCTTCCACTTACATCATCAGTGATAAATGTAGGTGTAAAGTTTGAGGACAAGGTGCGTTTAAGAGGTGATTCATACCAATATGTTCACTTTTTAATGATTTGTTGAGTTTTCTATGGCTTTAAACATAGTGAATACTATATCTTTAACAGTGAGCAATGGAGAATATTTTTTTCCCCTCAGTAACTTGTTATTCCCACCTTGCTAAATTTGGACCAGGATTAGGCTCTAGTAAAAACATTCTTAGCTAGTGAGAACAATGAAGTCAGGCAAGTTTATATATTAATAACTTTGCTATTTATAGTGGATTTTGTTCCATTAGGCATAAGGGATCTCACAAATGAGGAAATTAAGTAACCATTCTCAACACACATCCAAGAAATGACGTGGCTTGGGTTAGCTGTGTACAAGAAAACACCCATTTAATTCCCTCATCTTTCCCTACTATTCAGTGACTTTAACGATCATAACATATCATGATGCAAGTAGCCCAAGTCTACCAGAGCAACAGAGTTCAAATTATGGCTCACATACCTATCAGACATCTGGGAAATTTATTAAATATTTCTGATATTTTGTATAATAGGTATTAAAATAGACCACTGAGATATTATAAAAATTAAGTACAATAATATACAAGGAAGAATTTTATATCAAAGTTCTATGCATTTTTTCCTTATTCTTAGTTCATTTTAAACTAAATTTAAATAAAATTATTTTAAATAAAATTATTGTATTCCATATATTTGTATAGATTTTATTTATACCAATAGTTAAAAGATTTCAAAATATTTTATTCTATCAATTGAAAAGAAAAATGAAGCCGTGGCCCTGAAGCAAGGCCAGTAGATTGCTATAGCAGCTGATTTAAAACAGGAGTGTAAAAGAAATTCTTTCTGTGGTCTGTTGGCCATTTCCGAACTTTGGAAATGTAATGGTCAGTTCATCAGAAAGAAATAGCAGGTGAGTGTGGCAGACTTTTGGCGGCCTGCAGGAGAGAGACCCTAGCGCATTGGCATTGGGACCTGCACAATGTGGTTGACTTGGGGTGTCAGGAGAACAAGGAGCTCCTCTGCTCTCTAGCGGTGCAGCTGTGAGTGTAGCAGACTTTCTGCACCCGAAGAAGAGAGACCCTGGTGCCTCGGGACCTGCACAGCTCAGTTGACTTGGGGTGCAGGAGAACAAGGAGCTACTCCCCTCTCTGGGAGTTGGCTGTGAGCCTGCCAGCCTGCCAGAATCAAACATCTCATTTCATTTTGTCCCCATCGCATGCTCCCCCCCCACCTTAGCAAGTGGGAGCCAGTGAACTACATGTCTTGTGAAAATATCGGCTATGTTATTTAGTACGAGCTCCCCATATACAAAGATATGGACAACC
The DNA here is from genome assembly GCA_004027295.1 of Dolichotis patagonum. Taxonomy (NCBI): domain Eukaryota; kingdom Metazoa; phylum Chordata; class Mammalia; order Rodentia; family Caviidae; genus Dolichotis; species Dolichotis patagonum. The sequence continues at coordinate 4,501 of PVJX010007023.1, read as the reverse complement.
ATTTGGAAGAAAACAAGAGACAATATGACAGATAGTGAAGATCTCTGGTTGTCTAGCTTTGAAACTTATGCTTTCTTATGTCCTGTTCTGTTCTGTTTCATTGTGTTTAATTTTAACCCCTTTAAAATAAAATTTAAAAAAGAGAAAAAAAGAAAATGAAGCCTGACGAATTTTTATTTTTTCCTGTAATATGCTTTCCCTGGGTATTGGAGAAATAAATTTGTCACTGAATTTGTTGTCAGGCAGAAAAACTACATCCTATGGATGTCAATACTCTCAATCTATCTCTTACTTATCATTAAGTGCTTTAGAAATGGAATGATTTGCGATAGAATATATTCTGAATAAGGGATGAAATGTGTAGAACCCCTTTTCTCAGAATGGGATAAAACACATGATCATTAATAAAGGATGTCAATTCTCCAAGGAATGCATATATATATATATATATATATATATATATATATTTATATATATATATATATATAAATATATATATGTATTCAACTGCTGACCCACCCCACAATGAATGCAATTAGAACTTGCTGAAACAATAAAGGCTGCTTGCTATAGGGCACCCTTCCTGAAGCAGAACTATACCTCCAAGCCAACTTCCATGGATACCTGCTTTGCACATCTTCAACAAATTCACTCCATTTGATGCACCCCATCTAAGAACTTAAAAAACACACTTACTATACTCAGTATATTGTTACATATTTATTGAAAGTTTAAAATATGTTAATTTTTATTTATTTTATGATATAAGACCTTCCAGGAACATAACTTTGATTCAAAACACTGCATAATTGCATGCAAGATCTATGTGGCAAAATATGAAACATTCATTCAAATTGCAAGTAAATCTTAAAAAACAGATGTGAATCATGTAAACATTGAGAATTCATGTGGGAGATAATTCATTGCAGTTTTTGAAATGTGATAGGCAGCAGATATTTGAATAAAAATTAAACTAGTTAGTAACTGCTAACTGAAATTTTGAAAAAAATTATTAACATTTAATGTCATGATAATTTGGGGTCAATTTTCTATGGTCCCTATGCATTTAGTTTAATGTGTTTTCAAATTTGGCCTAAACAACAAAAAGAAAAAAAATAAATCAATGACAAAGAAAGTAGATTATCCACTTAATGTAATAATCCACTCTTTCCCTGGCATAGTGGTTCATGCCTGTAATCCCAGCACTTGGAAATATAAGGCAGTAGGATTTTGTGTCTGAAGCCAATTTTGGTTAAATAGGCCAAATTGCATGATTAAGATCCTATCTTAGGAAAAACCAAATCAAACCAAATCAAAACCAAACAAATTAGAATCCTTCTTAAAATGTGGGTCATAGGATCAACTATCATCACTTAGCAATTCCAATAAGAGTGGAAGAGAATTGTAAATTTTTACCCAATAGCCTATTTAAAGCTTTCCAATGCTTAGCTATCCAAGTTTTCTTAGATAAGTTAATATTAATTTAATTGTAAGTAAGCTTTACACTACATCATGAAATTTTGAAGAAATGCATACAGAATCTAAGTTTAACCACTTCAGTAAGTTGAAGTGTCAGATCAAATCCATGAACCACAGCAACACATCTATATCAATGTTCCTTCTGCCTGCCAAGGGCTTTTGCCTACATGCAGATGACTGATACATCTAGGATCAATGGGTTCATATTAATTGTTAATTAATTAATTGTTCCATACTAATTTAAGTGTTCACCATGGGATCTCTGTTTTTATGTAGCTACGAACCTAACATTTTTCATATTCTGAGTTTTTACAAGGATTGTTTTCTACCAGCTTTAATGAATTGGTTAATGATAATAGCTGTAGAGGGAATAAGTTACAATTCATTAAGGTCCCAAATGATGTTAGAGAAATAATAACCAGCCAAAATCAAACATAGAGAAAAAAAGATGTAAAGGAACAGAAAGAAGAACAGAGGGAAGAAATCAGATAGATAAAGGAAACAAAGAGAATTTCTCTACAAGAAGATGGAGATGGCTTTTAAGTAATGACAACAATTCAAAATATCAATTTGGAATAATATTATATAAATTTTAATTAAACTTATTTCTCTATTAGTTGTGCTAGAAATTACCATAATTACCACTATGTACTAATAGTCTTTTTTTCATAATAAGGATTTCTCCTTAAATGTGAAGTAACATTTGAATGGACTTACTGGCTGTCAGGAGATTTAGGTAGCTCACCTATCCCTCATGGTCTCACAGGCTTGTTTCTAACCCTGGTCATTGATGAATTCCCTGTTAAGGATTGTATTCTACACCTGCATAGATCATGATTTTAAAATCCTTAACTTTTACTGAAACCAAGGAAACTTTGAAATATCCCACTGAGGAATATATTTGAAGATTTATAAAACTTCCAAAGTGGTATCTTTTGGCTGCTTTTGTGGTATACTTAAAATGTCTTCATGAGCAGGTAGCCCCTGAGAACACAAGTGCACATACAACTTTGGAAGTCAGAGCAGGAAACCAGAAGGAGCCCAAGTCAAGGGACATCCAGAAGGTGTCCAAGGCACACAGGCACCCATAGAGGGTGGAGTACAAAAGAGACCGGCACTGTGGAAGAGTCTGAAGCATAAGCAAGGAGCAGTTGGGCTAGTGATCATGAAAACTAAGGTATCTTAAAAATAGCAAGACCATGAAAAATCAATCTAACAGCTACAAGATGAAGCAAAGAAGAATAATATAAGATTGATTGGAGTCAATGAGAAAACTGGATACAGCACAAAAGTAATTTTAAAAAGCTATTCACAGAAATATTGGCAGAAAACTTCCCAAACATAGATTTAAAAAAAATTAGGTTTGACTTTATTTTGTGTGATGGTATGAACAGTTATTTTGAAGAAAACAAGACATCATGGCAGTCATGGCTAATTTACTATCATCTTGCTTTGAAGTCCTACTATGCTTTTGTTCTTCTGTTTTTATTGGTTCTATACTGTTGTGTCTTATGGGATTTTATTATGTGTGATGGTATAAACAAACTTTTTAAGGAAAATGAGATATTATAGTAGTTACTGTTCCTTTTCTGTTATTTGGTTTTGAAGTCCTATAATGCTTTCATTCTCTTGAATGATTTTATACTATTTTATTATGTTTGATATTATTGTATGTGCAGGTATGCTCAACTATTTCAAAGAAAAGAGATATTGTGGTAGCTACTATTGATATCCTATTGTGTTATTGTGAAGTGCTCTGTTGCTTGCATTGTTCTGTTCTGATTTTCTTCTGTTCTCTTTTGTTTTATTCTCTTTAAAATAGAAAGAAACTGGCATACAAATAAATGAAGTTTATAGAACTACAATCATCCATGATCAGAATAAAAGTACATCAAGACATGGAATAATCAAGATTCCAGAAAATCAGCAAAGAACTAAATATTAAAAACAGAGAAAAGAAACAAATCACCTATACAGGAAAGCCAATCAGAATCATAGGGAACTTCTCAATAAAAACCCTCAAATCAAGGAAAGTTTGAAGTGAGGTACTTGCAGGCTTAACAGAAAAGCAATTCCAACACAAATTGAGGTACCTCAAAACTGCCCTCCAAAATTGATGGAGAAATAAGATACTTCTATGACAAAGAACACCTGAGGTAACTCATGACCACCAGCTCTTCAGAATACCCTGAGCCATGCATTAGAAAGATAGGATGAAAACTACAACCACACCAATAGAAAGAGGCTACCAAGCAGGAAAAGCAATTAAACAGAGGGGAAAGACAGAGGAATCAACAACAAGAAAATGACATGGAAAAATAAACCAATGCATATCAGTTATAAACATCAATATAAATGAATACAACTCACCAATCAAAAGAAACAGACTGGCAGAATGGATTAAGAAGCATGATCCAACAATATGCTGCTTTCAAGAAACACATTGTATTCAAAAAGAAACTCATAGATGGAAAATCAAAGTATGGAAAAAAAAAGACTCTATGTGACAGGATCCCATAAAAAAGAAAAACTTGAGGTAGCTATTCTATTTTCAGATAATGTGAACTTCCAACCAGAACTGATTGAAAGAGACAAAGAGGGATATTACACAGATATTAAGGGAATATTCCAAGAAGACAATGCAACAATCATAAATATATATGATGAAACTCTAGGGCATTCAACTACATGAAAAAAATTAATGGACATGAAAAGTCAAATAAGCATTAATGTGATGGTAGTGGAGGACCTTAATATCACACTCTCAGAAAAAAATTAACAAAGGAATATCAGAATTAAAACAAACCTGTGAACAAATAGACTTAGTAGATGTCTACAAGTTGTTCCACCTGACATGGGGTGGAATGCATTGTACTCAGCTGCACATGGGACATTCTCTGAAATAGACCACATATTAGCCCATAGAATAGACTTTAAGTAAATGCAAAGGTAATGAAATTATTGCATGTGTATTATCTGACCACAATGCAGTGAAATTGGAAATCAATGTAAAAAAAAAAAA